>JAQHUG010000062.1:4978051-5039925 GCA_028555095.1 Dicrostonyx torquatus
TCCCACCAGCAATGCAGAAGTGTTCCCTTTTCCCCACACCCTCTCCAGCATAGGTTGTCATCAGTGTTTTTGATCTTGGCCATTCTTACAGGTGTAAGATGGAATCTCAGAGTTGGGGGAAAATAATTTTTAGGTCAACAATTCCACCAGTTATACACCTGTCATTGGTACCTTAAAACACAGAAGTTGATTGTAACCTTCAAATGATAGTTTTTCAATGGAGAACATTTGTGGAGGAGACACTGCAGCATTTGGAATTGAAGAGATTTTTTTTTTTGTAGTAAGCAATGCACTTCCTGGGCTCTGCTGGTGTTTACAGAAACAGCATGATCAGCATGGCCACGCGAATGCAGAGTATATGCCGAAAGAGCAGCTCCAGAGGTTCTTGGTGAGAAATAATTTCTGGTGATTGAAACTTCCTAACTTGCAGGGCACATGAAGAGGAGTGATTGTGGGTAATTATGGATGTACTCACATGTAAACATGCCACATTGGGGCAGGATCTAAAAGGAAAGCCTAGTTTGTAAATAGTATGGCTATCAGCCTCAACTCTTCCATAAACAAGAGCTGGTCCTGAAGCTCGCCATTTTGAGAGTGATTCCAATGAATAGGAGTTGAGAGAGGAGACTGGCAGGAGAGGGAAGACAGGACATGTTATAGAGCTTGATCACCTTGTGGGGAACCGAGGCTCAGTCCTGCAGTGATGCCCGTAGGACGTGCGAGACTCTTCTGCAGCAGTCCAGAAGAATGCTACACTTATCTGTTGGCTGCAGGACCTACAGCTCAGGGGTGTCTAATAGCATCTTAGCCTTATCCCTGCCAGGCCGGCCTACAGGCCAGATGACCAGTGAGACAGCTGGGGGAGAAAGAGCCCTAAGAGACTGAGGGATACCAGCTACTGTCAGGCTAAGCCTGCATTCCCCTGCAGACCCTGCCAATTATTTACCCTGTCAGTTTTAGGGAAGGTCTTTATCTGGAATACCATCTCAGTTCAAGGGTCAGCTGTTCACTAAACTCCAGGCTGTCTGAAGAAAAGTACAAACTTAAAACAGAACGCGGGAGATGGCCGTTGCCAGGGGTAGCTCTCGCCAACTCCCATTCTGTTGAGTATGCTTTGTGAACTGACACAAGGATCACACGTTTGTTTAATGGTGGAGGACATGGAAACTGCCTTGTCCCTGTTTAAGGGTTGGTGACAAAAGCAGGTGATGTGGGGCAGTTACCAAGGCTGTTGCCCGGAGCCTAGGATGCTAAGTGACTTTCTGCCAGTCTGGTGTGGGGATGGGCTTACCTAAGCCATCAGTCTATGCCATCACTCTGTTAGTTTTCTTTTCACATCTGTATTGTTTTCTCTTTACTGTTGATCTCCTGTGCCAAGGGCACAACTGTTGGGTTGGACTTGATTTATTAAAAACAATGTCTAAATTATGGGTGGTACTCAACAAATAGTACTGAATTAAAAATTAATTATGAGATTTCATGGTGTGGGTGCAGTGAGGGTGTGCTGCTCAAGAGCTTTTTTTTTTTTTTGGACAAGATCTCATACAATCCAGTCTGCACATAGCTGATGATGACTTTGAATTTCTGATTCTCCTGCTCAAGGGCTGGGATTTCAGATGTGAGCTGCTCTACCCAGTTCTTCAATGCTCAACAAGCATTTTACCCGTCGAGTTATATTCCTAGCCACATGAATTTTTAATTAGTTGTTTTATTTTATTGTGTGGGTGAGCATGCATGTATGCACATACCCAAGTGTACATATGTCATGGTGTGCGTGTAGCGGTCAGAGCACAACTCTCAGGGGTCAGTCATTTCCTGCCCCTTTGTGGGAGCTGGGGATTAAACTCAGGTTGTTTAATTCAGCATTCAAGAACCTCTACCTGATTCATCTTGCTGACCTTTCTAAGAACTTTACGATAAGGAGGTGGTGGACCTAGGTATGGGTCTAGTCTCAGGGAGCAGGGATAGACCTCAATTAGTGGCCCATAGAATATGGTCATCATTGACAGTAAGATGCAAAGAGGAATGAAAATTGAGAGGGATGGGGAAGAAATTTATCCACAGTGGTCCCTCTTACCAAATGTTTATTGGATATGTCCTCTATCCCCTCTTCACCTGATAGAGGACACAGTTGTTAGCTATCTAGGATAAGGTGTAGAGGAAGCAGCAAAAAGAACAGAGAGATTGACAGGAGGAAAGAGTCCAGAGGAAGCCTCTGTGTCAGTGCTAAGACCAGGTCTTCTTGCCAAAGTGCTGAAGCTCCCATGTGAGTGACTTGGAGGATGTGCTGGGGGAAAGATTGCCAATAAATTTCACATCATCGAAACCTAGACAGAATTTGATGGTGTTGCCAAGCTTCAGAGAAAAAGCCAGCGAGCCAAATGCTGTCTCCTGACAAAAGGACAGCAACTTTGACCAAGATGAAACAGAACATGTTGAGAGTCATGTAAGAATTAGCTCCCTGTGGGTGAATTCCTGCAAGTGGCAAATTATTTTGGGCTAGGGATGGCGGAACTGTTGCTGTTTGTTCAATGAATCACTGTTCCCCCACCAGAGGTTGACCTTCAGAAAGCTGGGGATGCCAAGAGAGCCAGGATGAGTGTGGGCTCTGTTTCTTCTGGTCCATAGCTCTCTTCATTTTGTCTTTCATACCGCATATCCTTATCTGCAGGGCAGTGAGTGTATTGGGGCTGGACACCAGAAACAGAAGTCATACTGAGGTCCTGCCAGGGGCTCCTTCCTTCACTCTCTGTGTTGGATTCAGGAGGCCCAAATTCCAGGCTGGCATTTCTGGCTTCCTTGAAACTCCCTGGGAAGCTGTAATAAATCACACCACAAGTGATATACGTCAAGCCAGGAACACACAGGCCAGGGAACAAGGATGCTCAATGTTTTGATTTCTTTCTTTTTTTTTCTTTGCTTTTGGCAAAACCTTGTTGTTCCCATACCTGTTGGGGGAGAACTAAATTCCACCAGATGTGGAGGTCATAGGGTCAGTATTTGACCAACATGAGTATTGTCCTGTATACTGCATGGGAGTTAGAAGTGCCACCGTGGGAAAGTGCAGAGTGGCTTAGTCTAGGACCTAGATAAGCAAGTTGGACCAGACCATCCTCACTCTGTTGGCTCCTTGGCAGTGAAGCCATGCCTGGGTCAGCTGAGTGTTGATACCTCACTGGATTACAAGGTGCATAAAGTCTTCCCCGAGCCAGGGGTCAGTCTGAACTGATAGATCTTTTCTGCTCGGCAGAGGTTACTGAGCAGATTATGAACTCAGTATTATTTGTGAAATCTTCATCTCCTGGCCATCCAGCCTGGAAAAACTGCAAGCTTTTCTTCCTCCCTTTCCTTTTGTGCTTGTGTCTTGGTTAGGGCTTCTATTGCTCTGGTGAAACACCATGAACAGGCACCTTGGGGAGGAAAGGGTTAATTTCGCTTACACTTCTGCATCATTGTTCATCACAGAAGGATTTCAGGGCAGGCACTCAAGCAGGCCAGGAACCTGGGGGCAGAAGCTGTTGCAGAGCCCGTGCTGCTTACTAGCTTACTAAGTATGCTTTCTTAAAGAACCCCAGACCATCAGCCCAGGGAAGGCACCATTGACAATAGGCTGAGCCCTCCCTCATCAATCACTAATTAAGAAAATGTCCTACAGGCTTGCCTACAGCCTGATCTTATGGAGACATTTTCTCCCTCCTCTCAGATGACTCTAGCTGTGTCAAAGGGACATACAATTTAACCAGCACAGGTAGTTTGAATGACAGCATTTCCCACAGGTTCACTTATTTGAAATCTTGGTCCTTGGTTGTTGTTAAAGTTTGGGGAGATTTAGGAGATGTGGCCTTGTTGGAGGAAGTATGTCTCCAGAAGTGGGTTATGAGAGTTTGAAAAGAATCTTCCTTCATTTCCAGTTGCCCTCTCTCCTTCATGCTTGCCTTCTGAGATGCGAGCCCTCAACTTCCTGCTCCTGTTGCCATTTCTCCCCATCATTGTGGACTCTATCCCTCTGGAGTCATAAGCCCAATAAACAACTTCTTTTGTAAGTTGCTTAGATCATGGTGTTTTTATCACAGCAGCAGAAATATTCCAACACCAAAGGAGTCACCAAATCTAACATTAAAAGTGACCCTTCTATGCATGGCGTAGTGACCCATTCCTGTAATACCAGCCCTGGGGAAGCAGGACCTGGTGGATTCCTGACTTAAGGCCAGCCAGGACTACACAGCAGGACTTGGTTTCAGAAATCCAAGGATGGGGATGCGATTTAGTAGCAGAGGATTGACCTACCATGCACAGGGCCCTGGGCTCCATCCCAGCACCACAAAGCAAGCAACCAACAAAACAATGCTTCCCAGTCATCGTTTTCCTTGCCATCCCTGAAGGTCTTTTCTCTAGTTGGAAACAGTGTGTGTGTGTGTGTGTGTGTGTGTGTGTGTGTGTGTGTGTGTGTGTGTATGTGTGTACGGTGGAGCGAGAGTGTACATTCTAGAGACATCCTAGATACTCCTTTGCCCTGTCTTGTGTCAGGAAAGCTAATATTTCTGTATCCCAGGTTATGGTTTTCAAGTGAGTTGATGAGGCTTTTTACACTGTAGGCTGTTGTGAAAAACTTAAATGGCATAAAAACACTGGTGACCAAATGGAGCGGTAGCATTAAAAAAAAAAAAAAGGATGGGATGAGTAGTTGAGAAAGCCTATAAAGATACACAACAAAATGCTAATGGCCTCTTAACATTAGATGAGTGGGATTTATGAGCTTTAAAAAATAAACTTCTCCCTTTGTGCTTTTCTTTATGTTTAAAATTTCCACAATGAGCATACATCATTTTTATAACCCCAATTACAAATGCGAATTAAAATTCCACCAAACATAAAATTCCAGCTGAAATGATACTTTTATTAAAACTTTCCAGTTTTCCCATTGGCAGGGATCCCTCTCTGAGAAAGTTAGGGAGTCATGCTGAGAACTAGTTTGGTCTCCTGTACAAGGAGGGCTAATAACACTGGAATAAAAATATGTGCACTGTTGTACATGCATATCAAACATAATGAAGGCCCTGTACTTAGTAATGGCTCAGTTTATCATTTTTGGACTTCATGTTAATGCAGAAGCGATACTCAACAGTGGAGTCTGCACTTCAGATTTGGCATTTTGACTTTTCCCCTGGGTCAGCTGTACTTTGATAGACACCCTCTCATACCACTGGAGAGAGGCAAGAAGCCAGAGCTTTTAGCCAGTTCCAAGACCTCAAAGGTGAAAAACAGATACTCTGGTGTACTGTGCTGCCATCTTGTAAGAACACTGCATACCAACCCTAATAACATAAGAATTTAAGATGCATGTTGAATTTTTTAGGATAAATACCAGAATTATTACAGTTATAATATAGTTGGGTTGTCATATTTTGTATTTTCTCTCCCCCTCCCCCTCCTCTGCTTCCTGCCTTTCCTCATCCTCCGCTTTCTCCTCTTCTGAGTTTTGGGACAAGATCTCAGTGTATAGCTGAGGCTGCCCTCAAACGCACTGTTCTTGTTTGCTTCCTGTTGCTGTGATAAACACCATGACCAAGAGTAACTTAGGAGGAAAAGGTTTATTTCATCCTACACTTTGCAATGGCAGCCTGTCACTGAGCGAAGTCAAGGCAGGAGCTCAAGGCAGAAACCTGAACGTAGGAACTGAGGTGGAGACCATGGAAGAACACACTTTACTGGGTTGCTTCCCCTGGGCCACTCACTTGGCTTGTTTATATTCATCCAGGTCCACCTGCCCAGGGATGGCATTGACCACAGTGAGCCTGACCCTCCTCCATCAGTTAGCAGTCAAGATAATGCCTTAAAGATACACCCAAAGGCCAACATGGTGGAGGCAGTTCCTCAACTGTGATTTTCTCTTTCCAAGTATGTCTAGGTTTGTGTAAAATGGAAAAAAAATTAACCACCATACTCACTATGTAGCTCAAGCTGGCCTTGAACTTGTAGCAGTTCTTCTGCCTCAGCCTCTCAAATGCTGGGATTACATGCAAACACCTCCATGGTTTTATCCTACCATTTCTACAAAATGCCTGTCTCTATACATGAGAGATTCAACACCTTATTGCACAAGAGATTTTGTCTTAGACAAGTTTGCCCAGACACATGGGCTGATATAAATGTTCTTGAGCTTGTTGAGGTGAATAGGCTATTCCATAGGTTAGATGAATTAAATGCATTTGGGCTTAATATTTCTTTCTTTTTTTCTTGCAGTTTATATATTGATTTATTTTCTTGTTTTTACATCCTAACCAAAGCTTCCCCTCCCTCCCCTCTCCCCAGCCCCTCTACATTTTCCCCACTCCCATTGATCCCTTCTCTACTGTTTCTCTTCGGATACAGGCAAGAATCGCATGAGTAGCAGCCAGCCATTGTATACCAAGCTGCACTGAGGCCAGGCACCCCCTCCTCCACCAACTTTGAAAGAGGCAATTCGGCAGGAGGAAGGGTCCCAAAATCGGACAACAGAGTCAGAGACATCTGCTGCTCTAGCTGCTGGGAGTCCTACAAGGAGAACAAGTTACACAACTGTAACATCTATGTAGAGGTCTTAGGTTGGTCCCATGTGGCTCCCGGGTTGTTGGTTCAGTCTCTGTGAGCCCAGGTTAGTTGGTTCTGCGGGTTTTCTTGTGGTACCCTTGACTCTACTGGGTCCTATATTCCTTCTTCCTCCTCTTCTGCAGAATTCCCTGAGCTTCACTAATGTTTGGCCTTAGTTCTCTGTATCTGTTTCCATCAGTTCCTGGGTGAGGCCTCTCCGATGACAGTTGGACTAGTCACCAGTATGAGTATAGCAGAATATCATTAGGAATAACTTCACTGCCTTTTTAATGTTGCCATTTGTGCCTGGTTCTGTCCTAGGTCTTTGGGGGGGTATCCCACTTCTGGGTCCTGGCCCTCAGCGGAGAGCTCCCTCTTAAGGTACCAGACTCCAGCTGTGATTAATATTTCAACTTATGATGGGTTTGTTTGGTTATCACAGTTGCTACTTGCATCATAATGGTTCATTTTACCATTTAAGCACTTATGTAATTAGCTAACTATAGCTATCTGTAATATATCATTTATCTATCCATCCATCCATCCATCCATCCATCCAAAATCCTGGGCTATGGAAAGCATTTTGTTAGTTGATATCTTTTGAAATAGTTCTCATTTTTAAGCCTTGGTTGATTTTGAATTTCTAACCCCCTTGCCTCAGCATTCTGAATGCTGATAATATAGCTGTGTGCCACCATTCTTGGGAAGTGGACTTTTTTTTTCCTTCTGATATCCAGAAACATTTATCTTTCTTGCTTATCACTTATTCTTGGTACTATGACTACCTGTGTACTTTCTAAGTAACTCTGCTAGATTGTAAACTCTCTGAGGGTAAAAACTATGTTGTAATATTTTTTTGGCCATGCAGGGCTTAATGCCATATATTGAACGACTGGAGGAGTAAGTAAAGGGAAAGATCCCAAAAATGGTACAGTGGTCGAGCTGTGCACCTGCAGGTTGATAATAAGTGCCCCTGATGCTGGACCTGCCTGTGTAGTTGTTCCAAAGGCATTGTTTACTGAATATACCTGCCAGCAGGATCTGGGGGCTTTGTGAGGGTGGCAGGAACCAGACAAACAAGCTTGGCTGTGACTGTGTTCCCATTCTCAGAGAGGAGACTGTTCCTTAGAATCAAATGGGGTTTGAAATGCAGAGAGCCTTCAGGCTAGTCTCTCCATCCTCGGGCTCTGCCTCAAAGACATAAGGATATTGAAGGGAAATAGAAAGAGTATTTTGCACGAAAGTCCTAAGGGGCTTTGGAGCAGGTACTGTCTGTCTGAGGGCCTTCTGACCTTGGGTGTACTGAATTGTTAGCATCTGCCCCAAGTTGGTGGCACTCCTTTCCTCAAGGCATCTGTGAACTGAGCAAAGCCACTGTCACAGAGCCTTAGGAAAGAGATGGCAGCTGAGAGAACTGAGGTTGATGAACATAGGAGCACTTCCTATGCGCTTCTGTCATCGGTGCTGGATGCTGCTAGGGAAAATGGGTGATTCTGAGAGACGGAAGTGGGTAGCACTTGTGTTATATTGGTCGTCCTGTCACTTGGGTACCCTTCTCCCTTAGCTAACTAAGATGAAGACATAAACACGCATGTACATACACACACCCAAACATGTATATCGATATGATGTATATACATACACATTCATATGATGTATATACACACGTGGTGCTTGTCCTGTGGAGAACAGAAATTCCAGCCAAGCAAAGATGAGGATTTGTTCCTCCCCTAACAGAAACACTCAGTATAATGCATTAAGAACTGATATCCAAGTCACCATAACGTTTTCAGTCTTCATCAACAGAATCCTACTACTTCATTTGTTCCAGGATTTTAGTAAAAAGAAATTTGTGTTTTCACGGACACAGAACAAGGAGCCTTTCAAACAGCCACCTCCCAGTGGGCCTGGCTACCCTGCCATGGATCACCTAAGAAACAAGAAAGTGGCCCGCTGATCCCTTGCGTGTTCTTATTGTACCACACCTGGTCAGACAGCTCAGGAAGTAGCGGGAGGACAGAACCCCAGAGGTACAGGCCAGGCAGCAGCTCTTGGGGCTGGCAAGACCTTGTGGGCTGTAAGAAGGCTGGACTGGGAGGAGGCGGGGCTTGACTGCTTTTGCCTTTCCCACAACTTTCTTTGTCAGTAGTCTCCTGTCTGCTCCCTGGGGTCCTTGTCTCTGGGAGCTAATAGCGGACATGGCAGATGCACGCATGCTTACGTGTATATATTTGCATATGTAGGTAGATCGGAAACAAATTAAGAACATCTGACTTTTGTATGTCAAACTGGTAACAGTGAAGGGCTGAAAGTATTAAACCTTTGGGGAGGGCAGTGGGGTAGTGGGGGAGCGGGAGGGCCTGGGACAAGGGAAGTAAATGTAAATTTTTCTTTTAACAAGAAAAAAAAAAGAAAAAAAAGAAAAAAGTATTAAACCTTTGGGATTTAATTTAGTTAATGAGGGCGGTATTTATAAAATACACAAGTAATAACACTTTCTTTGAGCACTCAGTAGGCTCCATCATTGTTTCACCGTATCGTTCTGCCCTCACGCAGTAGGCACAATGTTCACGGTCCAGAGGAGTGTGTAGACTGGGAGAGTGTCTTCGTCTGCTTGGGTTGTTATAACAAAAACTGGGCAAATGGGCTGGCTCCTAAACAACAGATGTTTTCCGGATTATCATTTGGAAAGGTGGAAGCCCAAAGTCTAGGCCAGTGGTTCTCAACCTTTGAGTTGCAGGACACAGTGGTTTGTAAGGCTGAGAAAATGACACGAATCATATCTTTAATCTCAAAACCCATTGCTGCTGCTACTGCATAGCAATGAAATATTCTGCACCTCATATCTCTTTTTATATCATTTCTGTAAAATACTTCATATTTTATAAATGCTGCATCTCTCAGAACTGCCCAATCATGCTATCAAAAAAAAGTCAGAGTGTAATTCTAACAAAAACACACAGCCTGCTTTCCTAAGAATTGGCATTCATAAAATCCATAACTCATGTAACTACTTGAGTTGCAACAGTTGAATTTAGGTATGCTTTCTTTCGGAGCAGGAATGTTTACTTTTATTTTGCTAAAGACCCGGAGAGCACATATTTCACACCCTGTAGTCCAAGTTTGCCTTTTGCCGTGTGAGCTGCCACAGGTGATGCCCAAATGACGCACTTGGCTGTGTTTCAGCGAAACCAAGGTAGATGGCTCTGGGTTTGACTCCTGGGTGCAGTCTGCCAGTTACTGGTTCCTGACAATTACCAGTCAGTTTCAGAGGATGGGGGAATCTGAACAATTCCTGCTTATTGCTTCCATGCCCAGCATTGCAGAGGTTACCGGGCAGCTCATTCTTGCCTGTAGCGAGTGATGAATGCTGGACAGAGCCGGTGAGACATTCCTAAGGGAGCAAACAGCTCACAAGTGTGGTTTCAACACGAGGCAAATTTATGATTTAAGGCAGGAAGGTAGCTTTAGAAGCTGTCTTCTGCCATGGGCAGGGTTATTTCCCTTTTGCCACTTTGGCTTCTCTTCCTTGGATCCATGGAGATGGAGAAAGACAACTCCCAAGGGAAGAATGAAGGAGAGAAGCAAGCATCAAGCAATGCGGAGTCAAGTCCTCTGCCAGGACTTCTGCAAGTGCTGCTTCCTTGGTTCTCACACCTGTGGGTATCATCACCCACATCTAGAGCCCGAAAGCCTTTGGCACAGGGGCTGGGTCCCGGGCCTGCTCCCAGGGCTATGTTCCTGGGGGTCACTGGAGGTTGAGTTTCCACATTCTTGCCCACAGCCAGCTCTGGACTGGGCCTCTGATGAGCTGAGTGCTTTTGATCTCCATGCTTGGCTGAGCATCACTGGCCATGGTGCTTTCAACTTTCCAGCTCTTGATCCACAAGGGAATGTTGTTTTCATCATTGTGGGGATGAGCCTGGTAGGGGCTCAGCACCAAACCCCGTCCCCTTCCTTCTGTCAGGCAGCTGTCGTCACTCCCACCTGCCACTCCAGGCTTTCTCTTCCTAGCCTGTTGTCAGGAGGCTGGCCTGCTTCTTGGGAAGGTGAGAGAGAAAACTGGGAGGCCGGGGGGTTGGAGGGAGCCATCACAGCTCTCTGACTCTGCATCTGATGGAAATAACACTTCTCTGGCACAAGGAAGCTGGAGTCAGCCCAGGCTCAGCTGCACATTCTCGAGTGGTACTGGGCCAGCGTCTCCCCACCCCCACCCCCCACCAGAATCCTTAAAGTGTCTCTTCTCACCTGTGTGAGGGAGTGATGCTCTTGCTGGCCTGACTATCTCATGGTACAGTAATTAAGAACTGGCTCAGTGCCACCCGAGAACAACCTCTCCCCTCCTCAAAGAAACAGAGTCCAATGCTTGTCTGCTGTGTAGCTCCAAATTTCCCAGCTTCTGGAAATGCAGACTTCTGGGCCCACCCTGGGAGTTTCTAATTTGGTCATCTGGGGTGGGCCTGGTGTAGTTGCATTACAAATATTAAGCTGTATTAAATCAGCCTCTAAATTGCACAGCAGGGTGACTGCGGAGGAACAATGTGTTGTATATTTCAGATTTAGACAAAAGGATGCCTGAGTGTTTCTGCTCCAGACAAATGGTGCATATTTGAGGAGGTAAATGCAATTCCCTTGATTTGAACATTGTGCAATATACACACAGTCTGAGTTTGATCCCTGGAACTCACATAGTAAAAGGAGAGGACCAGCTCCTACAAGCTGTCTTCTGACTTCCACACACATGCTGTGGCATGAGTTCATGTGTGTGTACAAGTACACAAAAATAAGTAAGGGTTGAAAAAAGTTAAGTTGAAAGTTAAAGACGTTTGACCTTACTGAGGTACAATTGAGTTTCAAAAATAGTCTGCAGATACTTAATGTGATGATTTGGGTCTATGCACATAGATATGATATCACTACAGTCCATGTGATAATAAAAGCACCCCTCCCCATGGAAGGTGGAATGATTTCTTAGCCTGAGGCCCAGTGTCTTGAGATATCCCAGAGTGAGCAGTACTGTCTATGGGCATGGTGCTGTGCAGCAGATCTCTAGTAATTTTTCATCTTGCAACATGAAGTGTAAGCCCACTGAGCACCAAAGTCACATTTTCCCATTCCTGACCCCTGCCAAGCACTGTTCTCTCAGTTTCTCTGAGTCTGGTCATTTTAGAGACCTCTGATAAGTGCGATCACATAACATTTGCCTTCTCGGCTTATTTCACTCAGCACAGTGTTCTCTGGGTTGGTTCCTGTTGTTCTGGACTATAGGCTTGGGCCCCTTGTAGAGCTTCAGTCATATCCTATTGTTTGCAGAGTCCACATTTTCTTTAAAGACCCGTGAAAGCACCGTAGCTCTTTCTCCTCTGACTTCCAGCAGGGACAGCCCAGTGTTCTCTTTTTGCCATTAATTTGAGACAGAGTCTTGTCATGCAGTCGGGGCTGTTCTCAAACTTACAGTCCTCTTGCCTTTGCTTCCCAAGGGTGGAGAGTGCCAGTGTATACTACCATGGAGGAGCAGCAGAGACTGTCTCAGGGCTGCTTTGGGCAGGATGCTGAGCTATTTCATGCGTACGTGTGGTCCCTAGTACTAAGGCACATGTGGACGGACAGGTGTGGGTGAGGTGTGCAGAGCAGATGATGGCCACTCTTCCCGCAGAGACTCCATTATCTGCTGTTTCTGACACATGCTGGATTTGTCTTTACAGTCACAAAATAAGAGGTTTCATTATGACATTTTCACACTCACAGTGCAGTCTTTTGGTAATTGTATTAGTGACTTGTCTCACTGTCTGCGATAAAATATCTAACTAAAACAGTGTAAGGATGGAAGAGCTCATTTTGGCTCATACTTCCAGGGTTCAGTCCGCTGTGTTGGAGAACTCATGATGTAGGAACATAAGGCAGCTGGTCACATGGTGTCTGCAGTTAGGAAGCATAGAGCAATGAATCCCAGAGCCCAGCTTGGTTTGTCCTTTTTATTCAGTTTAGGGTGCCACCATGGAATAGTGCTGTCCCTATTTAGGGTATGTCTTCACACTTCAAAGAACCCAATCTAGATAATTCCTCTCAGGCATGTCAAGAGGTTCACCTTCTAGGTGATTCTAGAACCTACCATATTAACAATCAAGATGGCTTATTTTCACAACCATATCCACCCTTTATCACCCTCTATGCTGGGTAGTTTTATGTCAACTTGGCACAAGCTGGAGTCATCTGAGAAGAGAGAGATTCAATTTAAAAAATGCCTCCATAAGATCAATTAGTAGGCAAGCCGGTAACTAAGACAAGATGGTACCAGGAGTGGCGTCTTTCTGTGACAGACCTGACCATGTTGCTTTGGGGAGGATTATGGGAAGACTTTTGAACTTTGTGCAAGGAAAGCCATTGAGTGTTCAATGCTTGGTGAGCTGTTCTGTAGGATTTGGAAGATAAGAATAGTAAGAGCAGTGCAGCTGATGGAGGCTTGGCTGTGAAGTTTCAGAGGGAAGCAAAGACTCCGCCTGGACTTGTTTTGTGAATAATCTTTGGTTCTGGTTAGACGGGGCTGCAATCAATAAGATACCAGATTTACTATAGTGAAACCTTTGCTTTCTTGAGATATTTGATGTTGATCATCTGGAGATGAGAAATTCGTGGTGATTAAGAAGAGACCAGCATCATTGAGGTGAAGTCTCTGGAAAGTGCTTCCCGAGAGTCATCCCACAGAAGCTGTGTTCCAGCCATGGTACCTTGTGCTGGCAGCTGAACTTCGTAGTGCAAAAGTCACCCAGACTTTTTTTTGAAGGTGTGAGGGGGTTACAGAGAGTGGCTGAGGCTTGGCACTGTGTGGCAGGGCTGTAGTCCCTGAAAAGAACCCGTGAGAGACTCCTAGTGAAAATGCCACTCAGCTGCAACAGAAGACCCCAGCATTTTGAGGATGCCAGTACCATGGAGTGACCACCAATATCAGCAGCAGTAGAGTGAAGATTACTCAGGCATAGAAGACAATCTATGTGCTGCAGAGGGTGGAGCTGGAGAAGTGACCCAAGGCCCTTGGAGGAGCATAGAGGATTGGGAATGAATCCCAGACATTGGATGTAGAGATATTATACTTTTAGAGTTTGGTTTTGCTATGATTTGATTGTGATTGTTCCTTGGTTCTTGAAGTAAGAAAGCACTAATTTATTTTTGATTTTAGAGGAGCCCACAGTAGAGAGATTTTGAATTTTTAAAGGAGATTGACTATTTTAAAGAAACTGAACTTTGAATGTGTTTGAATTTGTAACGACCAGGGCTTTTAAAAGTTATTTATATTTTTAGTATGAGATACTGGGGATGAATGGGAAAGGAGAGGCTGTGGCTTAACAGTGATGTGTTGTGTGTCAAACTGCAAAGGAGTGAATTGTGCTGGGTAGTTTTATATCAACTTGACACAAGCTGGAGTTATTTGAGAGAAGGGACCCTCCATTAAGAAAAATGCCCCCATAAGTTTGGGTTGTAGGAAAGCCTGCAGGGCATTTTATTAATTGGTGATTAATGGGGGAGGTCCCAGCCCATTGCTAGTGGTAAGATCCCTGGGCAGGTGGTCCTGGGTTCTATAAGAAAGCAGACAGAGGAAGCCATGGGGAGCAAGCCGGTTAGCAGCACTCTCCTATGGCCTCTGCATCAGCTCCTGCATCCAAATCCTTGTCCTGGTTGAACTCCTGTTAAGACTTCTTGGATGACAAACAGTGATATAGAAGTGCAATCCAAGTAAATCTTTTCCTCCCCAACTTGCTTTTTGGTCATGGTGTTTCGTCACAGCAATAAAAACCCTAATTAAGACACACTCTTTCCTCCCCCTTCCACATCCAGTTCCATGGAGCATTTTTCTCTTTGTAACTAGCTCCCCTGTTACTTTTATGTCTTTTCTTTTCTCTTTCTTCCTTTGTGACTTGATGGGTTTTGTTGGTGTTGCACATAGAATCACGGGTTAGGCATTATTTATAGAGACATAGGTAACTTACCAGAGTCTAAACTACTGAAGAGAATCTCTCTCCTTCCACAAGCACTCATTAACTGCCTATCAATAAAACCTTCTTGATGTTGTCATCAAATATCTTTTTCTGCTGTATCTCCTAATGACACTTGACCTTGAGCAAATGACTGAGCTCCCCAGCCAGAGTTCTGTTCACTCTTAGTTCTCAGAACTAGCACAATGGTGCATGTCATAGTGGTAATCAGACATAGTCTTTGCTCAGTAATAATAATTTCGAAATACCAGAAGAACATCGCCTCAGGATATCGATTGGTCACAATGTAATAAACATAGACATGGTACAGGTTAAAATTTTATCTGTATACTACATTTTCTCCATCACTTTCTTAAGTCTAGGCCCTAGTTTGTACTGTTTGCCAGTTGCTCCGGCGTAGATGCCTCTGCTGAGCGGATAATCAGCATGATGCAGCGCAATACGGAGCTGGGAGTAGATGCCTAGTGTTTCAGACAGACTATGTAGTGTTCCCACTGCACTGCTGGAACAGACATAAATAATCTCACAGCACAAGTCATTGTAACCTAGTTACGAAGGGCCAGATTTTGAGGGTTTGCTACCTTTGTTTTTAGCATACCACTGGTCACATCCTGATGAAACCTGCATTAGCAGAAGATATCATTAGGAACAAAGTATAATATATTAATAATTATGTTATATAATATATTAAACTGCTGACCATTACAGCTTAACTCAGCCTACATCTTAAAAAGTGCTCAGAAAATGTCTGTTAGCCTACATGGGCAAACACCAAGCTTCTCTCTCTCTCTCTCTCTCTCTCTCTCTCTCTCTCTCTCCTGTTTTTCTCAGGACAGGGTTTCTCTGTAGCTTTGGAGCCTGTCCTGGAACTTGCTCTGGAGACCAGGCTGGCCTTGAGCTCACAAAGATCTGCTTGCCTCTGCCTCCTGAGTGCTAGGATTAAAGGCTTGTGCCACCATTGCTGGGCCCAAGCAAAAATAAACCAATCAAAAACCAAAACACATACGAAAAGTCCCCCAAAGAATCGTTATCTGGACATGATTTCATATGTCATTATGAAGTAAAATATATCTTTAGTTAGGGCCACTGGAAACTTATCTGATTGAAAGTTTACAGAATTTATGTGTTAGACAAATGTTGTGTTTAATACATGACTTGCATAATTACTCAAATTTTAGCAAGAGCCTCTCAAGAACTCTCTGCAGTAGACTGCTAAAATCAGAATAGTCCAATAGAAGGTATCACTTAAAAATTACATGTATGTACGTATGCATATGTGTGAGTGTGCATGTGACATGGAATGTGTGTGGAGGCCGGTTGGTTCTCTCTTTCTACCATGTGGGTGTTTTGGGTAAAACTCAGGGCATCAAGCTTGGTGACAAGTGCCTTTACCTGCTGAGCCATCTCTTCAGCTCAAGAAGTTAGGGCTTTTTTGTTGAAAGTAATAAGAGTTCACTCTAAACAGGCCCAAGTCAAGGGGGATTATTTTTGTGTCACAATGTTTAAAACTGGAAGAACATGGGGTAGGTGTGACTTAAGGCCTCCTGTCCTTAGGACCTTCTCCCCTGCATTTCTCTCCTCTGTCAGATGTCAGAGTGCCTGTCTCCATCTGAGGCCTCAACCTTCTGGGTTTCAGATTAGTAGTGAAGCTGTATGTGCTTGGTCATTGCCTATAGTAGATCGATCGTGTTCCATGATGTAGGCATAGGCAGTGTGCGGCTTCCCTTGTCAAGGCTCGCCCTGCAGCCAACATGGACTCCTTGTTCCCCAAAGTGCCTGTAACTGAGAGTGGGAGGAACTGATTCTTCTTAGGAAGAGTGCAGAGTTGTAGGCATCGAAGCAGTAGCCACTGGAGGATCTTCAGCATTTTATTAAAAAATAGCTTCTTTTTATCATACGCTATATCCTGGTGACAGTTTCCCTTCCCTGTATTTTTCTGATACAGATCAGTTTCTCATCAGAAAAGCACAGGTTTCTAAGAGATAACAATAGAGCAGACGCAACAGCACAAAATATAACAAGTTAAAACAAAAAAAAACCATTAGAATTGGACAAGGCAAACAAATAGAAGGAAAAGAGCCCCAAGAGAAGGCACAAGAATCAGAGATGAATTCATCTACACACTCAAGAGTCCCATAAAGATACTAAATTGAAAGCTTTAATATATATGCACATATTTCTCTAGCCAGAAGGCTTGTTTCTGGACTAAATAGCTCTGGTGTTAGGAAAGCCTTCATGGGAATTCAACAGGGCAGTTAGCTCATCTGCGCGAAAGAGGAAGAAGAGGTGGGAACCAAGTGGCATGAGCAAGGCAGCAACATTCTGCACAGTTCTGTGACTTGGGCCTGGCCTTATTCAAGGAAGGGGTGATAAGATGTTTGTGGGAATTTTAAATATCAGGATTCAAAATGTGGGAATCCTGTTTGGGTATGACACTCTTAAGGATGGAGGCTCTAAGAAGAAATGACTTTTCTGGAGTCATTTTGGTGGTCTAGCTTCTAGGGAGTCAGTTTGTCTTACCAGCCATCACTCCTCTCTAAGGGTGCCTTATCTTCAGGCCAAGAGAAGGCCCTTGAAGTCAATGTCTACAGAGGTACAAGGTGCCCAGATAAATGAAGGGCAAATTGAGGGACCCCCAAGCCAATCTCTCCACCAGGAAATTCTGAAAGAAAAGAACCTTGTGTTGGCAGTGGGCAAGTATTGCTGCAGTGTTTTGGATGCAGTTTTGAGGAGGTGAAAGAGAGAAGGTTTAAATAGAACCAGATGTGCTTTGTCCATTCCAGGGTAATGACTGGTTCTTTGGGGTCAGTCAGGGCCATGGGTGAAGGAGAGAAGGCCCGGCTTCCTGTGTAGTGGTGTTCCAAAGCTCTCCTTATCTGCACTGGCCAGAAGTTGGCCTCGGGTTATCTGTCTACTTTTAGCAGAGTAGACATGCTGAGAACCTGCTGTATGCCTGTAGACCGTATAATATGATATGGAGATGATCTTCTGCACATGCTGGTCATAACACCAGACGCTTCCACATCACCCCGCAACTACTCTTTATAGTAGGTTAGTGGTTCTTAGTTCCTTGGTCTGTAATTCCATGAGCTAGCATGGGGGCAGAGCTAGACTCCATGCCAACTTCCTTTGTACTGTGAATTGCTGGCATATCTGGCATTGACTGTGCATGAATCACGTATGCAGTCACAACTGGCTCTACCTGGGTGGGGTTGCGTCTTGTTCCCGGCCTGTCCCTGGTGGCTCCTGGCAGAAGTTGAAAGTATGTAATTACGTGTACATTTTTCTCCACCCTCAGAGTAGGTATTAAGAATTTTTTTTTTCTGTATCACAGAGAAGTTAGATACTTTTTCTGAGTTTTCATAGATTATCATTTCAAGTCAAGTCTGCGCAAATTGAAGGCTGGGAGGCTTTCCATTATGTGGTTCATTTTCCCCCTTGTCCTTCCCTGGTGCTGTTCATCTTGTCTCCATGTTGGGTAGAGTGAACTGGGGATGGATGATGCGGGGAGAACTACACTGGGGCCATTGGCATCACTGCCTCATTGAAAGAGAAGCCACACGTAGGCCAGTGAACTGAATTCAGGCACACCCCTGTGACAAATGGATACTTCTCCTTTATTTACCCAAAATTTTCCTTTAAGATTTCATTCCTCTTTCCAAACAGTGGATTTCTCCCACTTAAAGTAATAGTGCCATTCAGAGTTTTCTTTGGTTTAGAAAATTTTGCATGTAATTCTTTAAAGTTATAGCTGAGGTTCAGTATACAAATCTTCTGTGTTGGGTAAATACTTGGTCCATTTATAGACTTAAATTTCTCTAAACTTTTAGAGCTGTGTTTGTAAATTGAATATTTTGTTTTATTTTAAAGCTTTACCAACCAAAGCCAGACTTCCAACTTCTTAAGCAACTCACAAATAACATAAAATAAACTTATATATGTAATGATTAAGTATGTAACTATTATAAGACTGTATATAAACTTAGGAAAGTTCCCATTAAATGCATACATTGAAATCTCAACCAAGCACTTCTAGGCAAACATCCTACACCGCTGAGCTAGTTCAGCCCTTCAACCATGTGTTTCTAATAGGGATTTTCAATACAGGTATATTTTATTATACTCAAGTTCTCTTAAATATTATAAATATCCGTGCTACTGAATGTGTAGACTTATTATTGATGCATGCATGTAACGCTCTGGCTTTTCTTTTTTTCTGCTAGGCATTTTATTATCAATCCTAAATGTTCCCCGAGTTAAGAAGATCATACTGCAATCTTGTGTAATTTGGAGAGAATTCATGAGGCTAGCCAGAATTCTTGTCATCCTTATTTATAGTCTGCGCCAGGAGCTTCATGCTGTTGTGAATGTTGGTTCTTGTATACAGTCTGCACAGCCCAGGACGGCTTCACAGCTGTGGACCACTGGCACTTGCCCTCTTGGCTGGGATCTGCAGTGTGCAGACGGTTAGGAACTCGGGGTATCCCTCTTGCTTATTTCCACCCAGTTGGCCTTATTTAGTCTGGCCATGGAGTTGGGCCTCTAACTGAGGCTGCTGTGTGACTTGATTTTACTCTCCTTTGCCTAGGCTGTATTTTTTTTTCTGTGTAGCTCCAGTGACCTTTGACCTTGGTGGAATGACACCTTCTTTCCGCATTCTTCCTGACCAGTAGGACCACACAGCTCAGGCAGTTATTAAAATGATATCCAGTTGCACTCTGCACATCTCACAGCTTCTAAGGGAACACTCCCGGCCATTTCACAAAGGCTTCTATTGTTTAAAAGTGTGTTTTTAAACATAGCACTGGCTGGTGGAATCTTCAAGCCTTAGAAGACAGAACAAATATTTGGGGGGCACCTGCTATGAGCCAAGTGCTCTGTGTACATTATTTCATTTTGTTCTCTAACACTCTGTCAAAGTGTTTATTTTAATCCCTGAATTCAAATGAGGAAGCTGAGGCCACGTGGCACACAAATGGTGGAGAACTGGGACTACATTTTAGATTAGTCTACAAAAGGCACACTCCTCTGTTGTGCCAGTTCCTCTGGTTTTGAAGGTTTTTATCATCGGGCTCTCTAGTCTCTTTATTACTTTAGCTTTGGCCACTCTAACTTCCTATTGTCAACCCAGTGTTCCCAGGTGACTGCCAGGCTCAAAAGTAATACCCTTCTCTCAGTTCCTGCCCCTCATGTTCCTTAGTTAAGATTTCCCAAGATTTTCATGGTGGCAGCATATCCAGGGCAAGCCATATCCCCTGCTCCCTTGAGGACGGCAGAGTTCATGTCTTTGACCCTTAGATCTTCATGCCTTCTCCCCTCTCTAGGAAGCTTTTGAATGGCGTGAGACTGAGCCCCATCTGCCTCCCTCTCTGCCTTTTTTCCATCTGCTAATGCTATGTCTGCTTTCTCTGCAATCCCAGTGTGGCTCAGCACACACACTCTTTTTGAGAAGAGGATGGAAGCTGGGAACCTTCTAGGCTAGAGGTTGGCCAAGTGGTGAGTTTTCGTTGCCAGTCTGCGTAGGCAGGACAGGATGGAAGCTCCCTGCCCCCCATTTTCCCATTTTCATCTAAGAAGGAAGAAGGAGACTCTGGACACGGAGGCGTCCACACATTCATCGTCCCCTCTGCTGGGAAGCGGGTAGGGTTTGAAGGAAGCAGAGCGGAGGGGAAGCTACTGGCTGAGCTCTACGCTGATGGTAAGATTTGAAGCATGTCTGATGTAAGGACTCTGTCACTCGCAGGGATTGGAGCCAAGGCCAAAAACGTTTTGGGACTGGGGTCCACATTTTGATTTCTATCTTGGGGTGGGGCCAAAATATTGTCTTGATCCATTTGGGTTATTTTAAAGTACCTTATAGGTTTAGTAATTACAGACAACATAAATCTATTCTTATAATTCTAGAAGTTGGGAAATCTAGTTAGTATTGGATACTCACAAATTCACCATCTTTTGGAGACTCAGTCTTTGCTTCATAGCCTAATATTTCTCTCTGCATCTCCGTATATTGGAACAGTAAACAGCTCTCTCGGCCCTCTTTTTGGAAGGACATTACCTTCATTCATGAAGATTCTGCCCTCTCAAAGGCCCCACCTTTTTTTTTTTTTCTTCAAATGAGTCTTCTAGGGCTTTTAAATGCATCGATTAATGATTTGACATATTCACAACCCATTGTTTCTTCCTCTAACCCCTCTTGGAGCTCTTTCTTGTCCACTTCCAACTTCATGCCCCCAACCCCTTTAAAAATCTACTGAGTCCAATACGTACTTTGCATGAGTGTGGAAGTCCCCACATTTTAGTACTACGTCACTGGGAATTAGGCTTCAATATGTGAGCTTTTGGGCGGTGCATAAACATTCAAGTGAAAGCTACTATGAACTAAGCTATTTTTCTCCTATCAGAATGTTTATTTTACTTTCTATAAAAAGTCTTTCCAACTTATTTTGACATTAAAGAAATTATAAATCAGGGCTAGAGAGATGGCTCAGAGTTAAGAGCACTTGTTGCTTTTGCAGAGGACCCAGGTTTGTTTCCTGGCACCCACCAGGTGTTTCACAACCATCTGTAATTGCAGTTCCAGGGGACCTGACACCCTTCTCTGGACTCCATGGGGATCAGGCATGCGTAGTGGGTACAGATGTACATGCAGAAAAACACTCATAAAATGAAATAAATATAAATATGTATAAATTATAGTTCATTCTTGTACACACACTGAAGAAGAAAGTTGTGAGTGATGTAGACAGAAAAAATTTCCCCTAAATGTTCTCATATTCAGAGACGTACTTTTCTGGATAACTTTTCAACGTTGGCATTAAAAACTACATTTTCCACACTCAGCATGGTCCTGGGTGCCCCATAAGATGATACTATGCAGCTGGTAGCACGGCCAGGAGTACCCAGGAATGCTCAGGCCCTGCCCCTCTAATCATCTTCTGATCTAGTTTCTGAAATTGTTTAGACGCTATATTTGGGTAGGAGTTGTTGACAGCTCTGCTAAATCCTCAGCACCCATTTTATGGGATGTCTAAGCAAAGACTTATTTATGCTTTATGCCTCAGTTTGGGACCACTTACTCACGAGGTGGGATTCACAGGCACCTGTAGGTGTAGGTGCCTGTGAGGCAGAGCTTCCATTTTGATCCAGGAGATGCTACTGTACCAGATGATGAAGCCCTGCTTCTTTTCTGGTTTGTTCATCAAAGGGTGAGTTTAGAGCACTGTGGGTAGCCACAAGCTGCTGGACCTGATCCATCCTTTGGGTTGGCATAGGTGTCAGTCACATAGCCAAGGACAACAGCTTGAACCTCAATTATGTGGCTGGGTCAGGTAGCCAAAAGGAGATGGTTGAAAGGGACTCAGAGAAAAGGTGGAACATCATTGTTTTCCCGAGAGATGAAGGTGCCCAGCATTAATGACTACATGTGTCTTGCGAATAAAGGAGTGTTTGGTGAGATGATTCATCCCCTCCATCCAGCCACACCTCCTCTTATCACTTCATAGGATGCTGAGCAGACAGATAGCATTTCAACCTGCTGGCAGGGGACCAGCTCATCCTCTCACAGATACTCAGTGTTCTCTCTCTTCATCTGGAACCCAGGCAGGCAAGAGGAACTAGGGAGGTATTAGTGTTGGGAAGAACTCTTTCCTCTCAGCTCCGGAAAAGAACTAGAGTTCACACTGCTAAGTGGCCTTGGGAAACCTTGGCTAAGTTTATTGCTAAGTTCTGAGGAATAGAAAATTCTACTAAGAAAATACTTCCAACAATCTTAGGAGGAGCCTTGCTATCTGTATTTAGCCAAGCAAATGAAACGGCCTGGGGCATGTTGTAAGGCCAAGAAGATATGAATATGGCTGTACTTCAAAGTGAATTTGACCATGGGTTCTGGAGCCACAGCTATCTGGGCTTTATGTCTGGCTTTGTTACAATTCTGTGACTCTGGGGACTTAACTTTTTTTGACCCTCAGTTCCTATCCCTGTAAGTAGATGATAACAATACCCATCTCTCATGAGGGCAACTGAGAAATGTTTGAGTTGAGGGGGGTTTTCAGCCCAGTGCCTAGAAGCTCATAACCACACAGCAAATGATAGTTCTTATTGTTGGGAGGGGGCAGGGGCAGATGACTCAGCACAAAAGCAGACATTTACCATAGAAATTCTTATTTGATTCTATTGCCTTTCCCCCACAGTACATTTGACTGATACCTATAAATTTTTGACATAATTATAAGTCTTGCTTAAGGTGATATACTAAAGAAGCCACCAATGGGATTTGGTGAGGTGTGTGTGTATGTGTGTGTGTGTGTGTGTGTGTGTGTGTGTGTGTGTACATGGAACCAAGTCAGAGAGTAAGGATAATTTTATTTGGTCTTTGGACATATTGTGATAGTCCTACCTGCAGGTGAAATATGTTATTGTGATGGTCCATTTTTTCCATTTTCTGGATAAATATATAAGTGTTGGGGTCTACAAAGTTTACCAACCTCTCCTTACATCACACTGAAACCAATAATAACAGAGATAATTATGGTTCTGGAAACACCAAAAGCAAATGAATGGTGGTTTCTGTCTAGGCCCTGTGATTTCTACTTGGTTACTAGCCCATCTGCTAAGGAGAATGTTCTGGGACTCTATTAAACCCATGCCATTTGGATGCTGGCAACACAGTGGTGAGAGCAGGAGATCACGTTAGGGGAAAGAACACAATGAGAGTTCTCCTGTGCCAAAAACCCATCTTGCCTGGGTAAACAGAGCCTTCTTCTGAGGCCAGCTGAGGGAATGTGGAAATCTACAGTGGAACTTCCACTACAGTTAAATTCCGGTTTGTTCCAGAGGTAGCCCAGGCTGGAGGAGAGACGGATGTACCTTATTTGAAAGTTTCAACTTCTATTACTCAGCCCCAAACACATACAGAAATCATTAGAACATTCTAAACAAACCAGGGCAATCAAGAAGGCAGAAACATTCTTTATCAGAAAAACCATAGGAAAAAACTTCAGAGGTGAGCTAATGTTCTGACACTTTCAAATGACAAAACTAAGAAACATTGAGTTTTCCTGACTCAGTTCTCTCCACAGACACCGCTCACAACCCATCCATGGGTTGTTGGTGTATGCAGGAGTATGGGAGATGGAAGATCTCCCCCTTTATAACATGAAGCTGACTGTAATTGGACCAATAAAACACAAACACAGAGAGCAGTAACAGTGTCTGAGGAATATGTAGCATGTACCATGGGTGTGATGGGAGTTGAAGCAAAATGAGTGGCTTCTCTTCCTTGATGGGCCAAAGAATCTCTACACAGAAGATGGGCCATGAGAGATGTGTGTGATTTGGATAGGAAGAATGGAAGGCCATTCTAGTTAAGACAAAGATGTGTTCATGAGACAAAGCCAGGCAAGTAAGGGGACTGTTTGTGGGACAGTGACATAGGTCTTCTGTGATTATACAATGTTGGAGTTGGAGGAGACTGCAAGAGGTAGTCTCATCATCTTCATTTTATTGTTGAGAATATTAGATCCAGGAAGTGGTTTACCCAGTGTTACCTGACTAAGAGTGGCCAACATAATCAGACACTTAGCCCACAGCCTCTTCCCAGTTCCTTTCCCCCTCTACGCTGCTGACCTCAGGGAAGGTGTGATAGAACAGGAAGACCACAGAAAAACTTGTGTGTGTGACAAGATGTTTGTTTGTACACTGAAACCCTGCAACCCTTTGAAGTGGGACATGGTCAGAGTAAGACTCTACCACCAGGGAGCTTCGGTGGTGGCATGTATGATTTGCAGACTAGATGAAAAGCGTAGATCTGGCAAAGAGGACTCCTTCCAGACTAGCTAGCTGTGAGATAAATTGTTAGGCTTGGGCCAGGTTCCGCTCGGGGCATGCTCACCTGCAGCAGCCATACTGAGATCAAGATATACCCTTCTCTGAATTGCTCTGTGTTGTGTAAAAGCGTGGTCGTTTTCTGCTTTTACAAGCAACTCTTGATTCCACTTTGAGGGTGGAGGATGACTGTGTGTCTGAGGGGACCATAGACACATCTATCCAGTACCACCCATGTAGCACAGACTTATAAGTAGATGGCTTAGTCCTGGGAGCAGAGAGTCCACTGCCCTATAAATTTATCAGGTGTGTTGAGACTATCGGGGCAATGGGCATATTAAAGTCGTTTAGGGAAACAAGGCTCAAGAACTTACCAGATATGCCAGGTAAAGGAAAGAGTATACTTCTCTTGTTTGGTGGACATTTAGCACTGTAGTGGCGAATGACATCATGCCAACCTGTTTTCTGATACCTGGTCACTGCATCAAAGACCAGTGACACACAAAGAACTCCTGACTGTCTATGAGGCTTCAGCTAGGTTTGCTCCCCTGCTGTTGACACGGCCTGCTTGACTGCCCTCTATTCTTTCACCTGCTCACCATCTGGGCTTGAATCTGCCATTCTTGGTGATACCCAGTTCTCCCTTTTCATCTTATATCTAGACTCAATTCTGCATCTTTGCTCTCAGTCCTGACTCTTAAAGCCACGGCAGCAGCTTCTTCCCTATGACTGGCTTGGATCCCTCTCATCTCACTTTGAAAATCTTTATAACTCTGCTGTAACCTCTTTAACTTGTATTCCTTTTGTAACACACACACACACAGAGTGCTCTGTGATATAAGAGTTAATATTAGTAATTAGATCAGAATAAAAGAACCTGCATTCCCCTTGGCCCAATTACCAAGGCAGGTGAGATAATCTGTCAAACTGTTCCCTCGAAACCACTACATCTTGTGAATTTATTGTTACTCAATAAATTCGAATGCTGTGGAAAAACACAAACATGTTAGTCTATGTTTCTTACATAGTACCTTGATGAAAATCCTTTATTTTTCTCTCCTGATACTCTCACAGGTGCTGTAAAAGAAATGGCAGACGCCACACCATGGTTATTTGTGAGCCTATAATCATCACTTGCCCAAGCACCCTAAACTAGAAGAGACTACAGGCAACATTGCCCATATGAGTGACATACATTCACAAAAGGGCTAAACCTGTCCCTCACACAGCCTGAGGACAAACAAATGCCACTCATCAGCTACAAGAACTCCACACTCCCTGTGAAACTTATAAAAGGAGACCGAATGCTTTGAGGTTGGAACTCTCTTCTAATGATTATCTGTGTGTGGCACTACTAGCTCTTCCAATAAATCTCTTATCCCAAAGCAATCTGTCTTCGTGTCTTTCTGGAACCCCAAATCTGAGACCTTAAAATAGCACAGACCAGGGATGAATCTGAGACAGCGGAGAGGAAGTGATAAGTGTAACAGCCTTAACCATTGGCTACAGAGGAGTAAGGGTGCCGCAAAGCTAAAGATAACGCTGGAGACAGACTTGTCTAACTGCCCATGGGAAAGAAAGCCAGCTTTTATGATGTCTTAGGCCACTTTATATTTTCCCCTTAACTTTTGCTGCTATTTCCCATGGCTCTATTACTCATCCAATCTCTCATTCTGTCAATGTTTTTTGAGTCCTATGAAAGCTATTCTCCAGCCACTCCCCAGTCAACATGGTGTTTCTGTTGTCCTCTTTGGTTCTGCCTCCATGAACTCATCCTGGACAGAGTTGTTGGAGGGAACATAGAGGTGAAATACGAACAGCTTGGTTATTGAAAAGAAAAGAAGCTGATTGTCTGGGAGGGTGTTGAAAAGTCAGCAAGATTTGAAACGGGAGGAGGATCAAAGTGTCTTCGGGAGAGAGGAGGGGGTGCTGTGCACACAGAAGGTGCTGGTTTTAGGGGAAGACAAAGTCTCACTGTAATGGTAACAAAGGGCCTCTTGTCCATTCACAGTTAGGGATCTAAAGGGCGAGCAGCCTTGGCCCCAGGGCTGGACAGAGGTGGCTCTAGGCTCAGGCTTCTGCCCCGAAGGGATTACAAAGTCCTAGAGATTAGCGATCAGAGCTGCTAGGTACCGAGGAATCACAGCATTAGAAGACCGCAGGCTGATGAAGGGCTCCCATGTGGCCTTTACAAGTTAACCTTATAACTGTGTCCTTCCATGGAATCCTATTGTTTATTTTTATTCCAGATGTCTTACCATATACTAGAATTTTTAGGGTAAAAACCTGGGTGTTGGTAATCCTAACAGGCTAGGCTGTTAGCACCCATCTCAACATGCCAATTAAAGAGAAAAGTGATGCTGAGAGACAGAGAGAAGGTTCATTCAGTGTGGCCACATCGGGAAAAGGAATAGATAGAGAGGGTTTGATAATTCCAAGTTTGTCTTCAGGGAACTGATACAAACTTTAGATGTAAATAGAAGAAGAACTGGGGCAGTGGGCTAGAGGTTAAGTAATCTGGTCCTGGTGTGGTTCTGCCCATTATCGTAGCTCCTGCAAAGCGGGCTGCTAAGTTATTAGTCATAGCTAGAGACCAGTTTGGATTCTACAAGATGATCTGCTCTAAGGTGAAGCTGTTCGTCACAGATAAATTGCTCTTATCTTGGGAATGCTGATTCCTTCAGGCTCGTTGGTACTCAGGGGCTGGGGAGGGGGGTTAATTTCAGTCCCATGTTACATAGACCCATATCCTATTGTTCCTGGAATTGAAGGTAACTCAAGAAAATAAAGAATGATGATTTATCTTTGTGGCTGTAGCACAAAGGGATGGGAGGAATGAGAGTCAGTGACCAACATGCCCATGCAGAGGCAAGTAAGAGTCTAAGCCAGAGGAAAGAAGACAGACACAAAATGATGGTAGAGATGCTAGGCCCATATCTTGCTTCTATAGTCTTAGTGTGTTCACATGAGCAGCCAGTGTTCTGTAGCAAAAGCAGCTCTTAAGTATCTGTTATTTATTACTATCAACTAGACTCTTACATAAGCATGATGAGTACATTATCACATGGACCAATTATTAGATTGACCAAAGCTATTATAGATGTGTACTCATGTTTCTAGACAGAGCACGATGATTCTGGACTTATAGGTTTCAAGAGGAACTTTTTGGGGCCTGGGAAGATGGCCCAGAAGTTAAGAGTATTGGCTACATTTCCAGAGGACCTGGGTTTGGTTCTTAGTATCCACATGGCTGCTCACAACCATCTGAATCTTCAATCTCAGGGGACCTGATGCCCTCTCTGACCTCTGTGGGTACCAGGCACACATGTGATGCACAGACACATGCAAGCAGACTACCAGTACACATAGACAGAAGTAATAATAATTAAAAAGATTAGCTTGTTTCTACCTTAGCCCTAAAAGGCTTCATAGAAGACCTTTGACAGAGACCAAAACTCTCAGGCGTTCATTCTTTTTCTCTTTCTTCTTTTCCTCCTTTCTCTTCCTCCCTTCCTGCCTTTCTTGCCTGCTTTTTTTTTTTTTGAGACAGGGTTTCTCTGTGTAGCTCTGGCCATCCTGGAACTCACTATGTTGACCAGGCTGGACCCTAACTCACAGAGATCCTTCTGCCTCTACCTTCTGAGTGCTAGCCTTAAATGCATGCTCCACCACACCCAACTCTCAAGTTCTTATAAAATGGCATAGTGTTTGTTGATAGCCTACACATATCTTTCCACATACTTTAGGTCATCTCTAGATGACATATAATGCCTAATATGACAATGAACATGTAAAATCCGCTTTTGCTAAAAAAGCAGTGACTCCTTGTTTCGGTCCATGGAGCTAACAACAGGATGAAAGCCTGTAAGATGTCTTCATTTCATGTCTATTTCCTTGACTTTAAGCCAGACTCTTACTCCTTGCTGAAGGGGTGTGTCCATCACCCAAGACATATCTTCCTAACATATGTCTTATTTCCCTTCAAGGCACAGAGGTATGTCATTGTCCTAAACCTGCAGTCACCTTGGATTCTAAAAAGTGCAAAGCCTCTGAGAATAATTATTGGTGATATACAGCTAGACCCCAGAGTAGAAGCAATCACCTATCTCAGGTGAGATTGATACCCTCAGGCAGACTTCTTCAGACCACCACACAGAACAACAAGTGAGACAATGGTCACCCCAACACGTCTCAACCAGGACTGATTAGTGGTGCAGACCTTCTGGTTTTTGCCTCTGTTGAAACCTGAAGCTCATGTCAGTTCCCTGCAGTCAAAACTGGGGGTCAATGGACTGATTAAATCTCCTCTTTCTGCTTTTTATCATCACTTTTTAGTGTTTGGGAATCAGAAGTTGAACCTAGCCTATTTGAGCTCCTAGAAATGGGGTATTTGTCTGGAACAGCTCTGGTTGCAATATGATATAAATACTAAATAAATGGTGTTATAATACATGGTTTTTAGGACTAATTGGAAAATATCTACACTGTTCTGCACAGACACAGTTCCTTTCCCAAGCATTTTTTGTCAGGGGTTGGTAGAAGCCTCAGATGAAGAACCAGTAGATATAGAACCCAGGGGTGTGGAAGACTACGTTCATTGTAGAGTGTAAGGTCTATAAAGAGAATTGTAGAAGCATGGTCACCAAGTACACACCAAATAGCTTTCCATTCACCTTCTAAAATGCTTAACCAAGTATCTGCTGGCTTCCTGCTCCATTCTCTGGGGTTAGAGTGGTTTAGGGATGCATAGTTTTGCTCTGGAGACCTTGTTATGCTACTTTCTAGTCAGAGACCAGGCAAATCACTGAATCTATGTAGACTTTTCCCTTCATCTGTTAGAAAAGTCTAATATTTACTTTGCAGTTTTACTAGATTTTAGCACATCTCTGGCATGTATGCTAACTGTAAGTCATTATTTGGATCAACAAATGAGACAGATTGGAGTTTAGGACTTGGTAGCTGCTGTTTGCTATTGTCTCATAGCTGTTCCCTACAGGGGATTCTGAAAAGAGAGACTATACAACTGAAAGAAATGGGATCCTCCCGGTGATGATGGTGGCATTGCCATCCACAGAGTCATTCTAGAGGTCAGGTTTCTCATCGTGCTGTCTTGTACCTGGACACCAGGTGACTTAGGGCTATATTGCTGTGAAGACACCATGGCCCTGGCAGTTCTTAGAAAGGAAAACATAACTGAGGCTGGCTTAGAGTTTCAGAGGTTCAGTTCATTATCAATATGGCAAGAAGCATGGCAGCATGCAGGCAGACATGGTGCTGGAGAAGGAGCTGAGAGTCCTACATCTTCATCCACTGGTAGCAGAAGGAGACTGCTACACTGGGCAAGGCTTGAGCATATAAGACCTCAAAGCCTGCCCCCACAGTGACACACGCTTACTCCAACAAGGCCATACCTACTCCAACAAAGCCACACCTCCTAATAGTGCCACTCCTTGTAGCCTTAAAACACATGAATCTATGGGGGCCATACCTATTCAAACTATCCACAGCAGGGATGGACATATTTAAGGTTTAGTATAGGAAACATGAGAGCTGGGTTCTATCTGTTTAGGAAAGTCAGGTCCTAGCACAAAAGTCAGTGACTTGTGAAAATTTCACATTGAGCCATAAATATAACCTCAGTGCCCCAACTTCTTGCCAATGGTGAGGACCCATTCTGCTCCCTGTATCTGGGTTTGGCCGTCTCTAGAGGCAAGAGAGTGACATTAGGGTCTTGGTGAGCTTACTTGGTTGTCCTGGTTTGGAGAAAAGTGAGGTACATCAGTCTTCCATGGGAAGGCTTCACAGCCTGGGTTTCTCAGAGGCCAGTGGTGAGAACAGGTTCTTTCCTGAGTCTTCAGGGAGCGCTGAGCTTGAGAAATCACTACAGGCTTGAGAGGAAACTCACTGAAGCACTGAAGGGGAGGGACAGAGGGGCTTATGGGCAAATCCTAAATGAGAAGAACTTGCAGGCCTGATATCAGCACCAAGAAGGGTGTAGGGGAGAGCATTCTTCAAATATTTAGGAGACATTAGTGTCAGAGAACTCAATGATTGAACCTGGGTTAAAGAGAATGGAGGGGGGTCTTGCTTAGAGCAATGGAGGCTTGTGTCTGTTTGGGCATCTTCCCAAGGCTCAGAGGTTAAGACCCAACAGAATTCAAGATGTAGATCACATGGGCCAGGGAAATAGGCCCAGATCATTTTTCCTGTGAGGGAATTGGGCAGAAACAAAAGGAGAACCAGGAGAGCAACATGAGGATCGGTGATAACCATGGCAGTCCTGGTGTGCTGTGCCTTCTTGATGCCCCTCTTTTAACCTCCCTGCTTCTCACATGTGTCTGTCACAGCTCAGGTTAACTTGTCTGAAACTCAAATGGCGCACATTGTCACTATTATTTTTTTCATCCTCTAGCACCTTGAAAGGCCTTTGTAACAGTTTGAATCTGCAATGTCTCATGAGCTGGACACTTGGTTCCCATCTGGTGGCTCTATTTTAGGAGATCATGGAAACTTCAGGAGTTTGGGTCTCCGGAGAAAGGCGGTCTCAGGTCTGCCTTTGAAGGTTAGACATCTCTCCTTTTCCTCACTTCTTGTCACTTCCCTGCTTCTTGTCCACCACGGGTGCACAGCCCCCTCTTCCCCTGCTGCTGTAGTTTTCAGTAGCACATGGGCCCACACAGCCATGGACTGAACTAGCTGAAGCCAGAGGCAAAGACAGATTCTTCCTCTTTTAAGTTGTTGTATTTTGTGGCTGTAATTATAAAAGCAATCAGTTTTTACTGTCTGCTTTATCATCCTAGCCATTCTCTGCTGTTCTATTGCAAAGATAGATTTTAACCTTTATTTTTCCCGAGAATTTCTAAATTTGTCTGTTCATGAACCTGACCTTTTCTTTTGGTGCAGATTCTTACTGTGTAACACAGGATGGTCCTCAGATTTGTGGTAATCCTCCTGCCTCAGCTTCACTAGTGCTAGGATTGCAGGCATGTGTCATGCTCAGCAGCAACCTGACTTTCAGAACATGCAACTCTCTGATCTAGAGATGGTCTCACCTGGTGGCTCATGTGTGACTGACTGGCTGACGTGTCCCGACTTATATCCTAAAACTATTAGGAATGAAGGGACACATGCTGCTTCCTTTGCAGCCCCCATAGTGCATTGCAAACCCTATGTGAGCTCAGAATTTGGGTTGAATTAAAAAAGCAAGAACATCAGAAACAAAATGAAAAGCATATGACCAAACCAGCAAAAATGTGCGACATATGTGTAAAAGAATGGTATCCTGAACATAGAAAAACAATGAATTTTGTAACAGGAATGGAGAGAAATACAGAGTTCACCAAAGTTATAGACTTAAGTCTTTTAACTCACGACAATCACTAATGTATAATAAAAATGAAGTACACTAAACTAGCCCCCCCAAAACCCAAAAAACCAAAGAACAAATTCACAATTTTGGTCAGTGAGGATAAAAGAAAATAAACCCTCTTTTACATGTTGGTTCTCTCTCTCTCTCTCTCTCTCTCTCTCTCTCTCTCTCTCTCTCTCTCTCTCTCTCTCTCTCCCTCCCTCTCTCTCTCTCTTGAGAATTTTATGAATGAGTGCTGTGGTCACACCATTTCTACCCCTTATCCCTCAATCTTCGCTCATGTGTCTCTCACTCCTTCTAATAACTTTTTCTTTAATTATTGTTGATACACTTAGCTCTCCTACAGAGCCCTTCTGTCAGAGGACTCCAAGAGACTCTCCAGACAGTATAGGTTATCACCACTGCTCTTCATTGCCTCCCAGGACTTGAGGGTAAGAATAAGACCCTCTTGCTGAAGACACTACATACTTTGGGCATGGGACTTGGCGGAATGGTGCTAGAATGGACCTGGAAGGCTCCTCCCTGAGGGCAAGCTCTTGTAGTATCCAAAGGAATCTTACAAGCTGCTAAGGGATAAAGGCAGTGAGTAGTCACACCTAGCTCTAATGCCTCCCACCCCTCAACAAAGAAGCTTCATTTTTGCTATAGTCAGTCGGAAGCTTCTACACGTGGGATTTTCACACAATATTGGAATTCAGATCTACAACTGGTCAAAATGCAGAGAATAAGTGAGCAAAGGCAGCCCAGCCCCAACTGGTACATTCATAATGCAGCCCCTACACTGAAGGCTTAGGGAACATTATGCAAAATGGGGCAGAAAGACTGGACGATAGTGTCGTCTAGACACAAGAGGGACACTTTGCCTATGAATTTCAACTATATATTTGAGTGAACAAGACGTACATAATGACCACACCAGTTCACATGTCAGTGTGGATGGGGGAAATTACACAGTTTCCTTCATCCCACCTCTAAATGAACAGCTGTAGGAAATCAATGGCTACCTAGAGGAGAATCAGCTTTCTTCAGGGGTGAGCCCTCTGATATTTATTCAATCTCAAGAGGCAATCCTTAAACACAGGTACAAATGGACTGTTGACTTAAAAAAGGCTACATACAAAACTTCTCTTTCCTTTCTCCCTCATTCTCTCTCCTTCCTTCCTTCTTCCTTTCTTGTGGCACTGGGGATTGAACCTAGGGCTTCACTGTTGTTATTCAAATGTTCTAACCATGAAATATATTTACAGCTATACCTATTTTTCAATATTGTACTAAAAATGAACATTTTTCCCATCATGAATTATTTGCCACAATATGCCATTGCTTGGTCCTTCGTGTAGCGTATCAACATTCATACATTTGTGTAGTTTTAATCTTAGATATTGCTTTAGGATCAATTTTTTTAACACACTGTTAGTTATATGACTCATACTCAAATCATTCTTCATACTAAATATTGTATAGCTGCTGCTGCTGATAAATTCCTGTGGGTCAGGAATTTAGGTAGGGCACATAGGTAGCTTGTCTCTGACTCCTGTGATGTCTTAGGCTTTATCTTGAATGTTGAAAGACTGGGGCCTAGAGTCACCTGAAGTGACTCACATGGCCAGCATTGAGGTTTGATTGGTCTGTCAGCTGGAATCCCTGCACACAGCATCTCTATGTGATCTGGGCTTCCTCCAATATGGAGGATGGGCTCTCCTGGGAAGTGAGGAGGGGACTTCTGCTTTAACAATTTACCACGTAGTGGCTTTAGTCTGGGTTACTTACTCACACAGTATTAATAAAAAAAATCCTAAGGAACTGGGTGGATCCAACAAAGCACAACTCATCTCATAACAGTTGGTTCCAAGTATGTCCTAACTTGGTGTCGCATGCCCTAGCCTGTCTCCACACTGGCTTCACAATATGTCCAGAACTCTTTCTATGCCAGATCCTGACAGCAGAATCCCAGAGGCCTCCATCCTGACTTTCCACTGGGGCTGTAATAATTTCCGGGCTGTATCTTTCCCCAACATTGACATTAACCAGCATCCTGGGGTGTGCCAGCTCACACGGCCTGAGTTTCGTGGTGTTTTTGGCACTCTGGTATGAATCTACTTGCATTTCTACTGTGGACCCTGCAAGGGTTAGTGACTGTCCAAGCTACCCACTGCGATCATTTCTTGTTGTCTGCAGGTTTCAGATCAGCACGTTTGACCAACCACAGGTCATCATCTCTATAGTTAGGCCTATGCTAGTTGTATCTATACTGATCATGCTTTTCTTGTGACTGTTCTCTAAACAGCAGTCAAGATTACTATTTACATAATACTATTACAATGTGTTGGACAGTACATGTGATTAGCAATGGTTTTGAGGATATGTCTGATATAAGCAATCACTTGTCTTTTATATAAGGGAATTGAACTTCTATGGATTTTGGTATCTGTGAAGGGTCTTGGAATCAACCCATATACAGGGATGACTATGCATGTAGAAATTCAGCATTTACCATACAGTATAGATGATATGACTGTTAGGTCCTGGGCTTTTGATTTTTTGGTAGGAAACTTAAGAAGTGACTTTGGTCTGGAAGGGATAGTGAGGCATGCCTCTTACTAGGAACTGTTGCTTCTATCTTTTTTAGTCCTTCCTAAGTGTTAAATCCAGCAATAGAGAAAATATGCAGAAGTTAATTAATGTTGCATCCTGGGAAGTATCCTGGCTCTTTCCCTGCAATCCCAGTAGCACTGCCTCAGCGTTTGGTGGAACATGCAATCCCAGTAGCCCCAGCACCTGGTGGAACATGCAATCCCAGTAGCACTGCCCCAGCGCCCGGTGGAACATGCAGGCAAACACTTTCAATTATTTCAGTGTGTACCCTCAGCTGAGTCGTGCTGGGATTTGCTGCATTGAGTTCTGGTTATTGGCCTAACAATAAGGAGACACAGTAGGTTCAGTTTCTGATGGGCTTGTGGGAATTCTGATTCCCTTGTCTGGGAAAGGCTCCTGTAGAAACTTCTAGGATCAAGGTTCTAGCGTTTCTCACTGGAGGAAAAGTCTAACAAGACAGCATCTTCCACCAGGAAGTCTCTGTTCCGTATTCCAGATTCTGGGTTATCCCATCATGGCCCTGGCCTTGAATAAGACTTTTGAAAAAGCCATGACTTTTGATCTATAGCAGCTGAGTATTGAGATTCTTCTGGTGGTCTATGACTCTAGTAGTTAGAGCATCAGACCACGTCCACCATAGGAGTTCCCAAGGGAAACCTTTGGACGCCACCTTTAGTCATTCTTTGTGATTTTCCCTTAGTCTCAAGCCTTTTTATGCAATCTGTCTGATTGTGGCTAAATTAGCCAACCACTCACTTTATTGGTATTTCTCCAGATTTTAATGTCTTTACAGCATTCTTCTCAACTGTGGTATCGTCTTGGGTACCCCTAATGAAACCCTTGGCAATTTGAGCCAGTGTTTAGAGACTTTCTGGACTTTCTCTACCAACAAGGACGGTTGGTTGGATGAGACACAACAAATCCTCAGTCCCCACCTAACCACTTCTTTATTCTTGGAGAACTCCTGGGATCCCTGTGTCATTTGAGAGGCAGATCGGTTGAAGTTAGAACAAATGAGGGGCACACTGGAGCGGCTGAGAGAGCTGTCAGCCTGTGACTGAGTTAATCTCCACTAAGGCCAGAGGAAACGTTTAGTTGGTAGAGAATTCCACACAGTCACGGGGCATGGGAGCTTGTAGGAGGTGCACATGTCTCCTAGGCTCAGGCCTGCCTGCACTCCCTGTTTTGTGGGTCATTTTCTGGGATCAGCTGGGGGAGGTGTATGCATAACCTCAGAGTAAAGTAGAGATGGAGTTTATCAAGGCACAATTGCTGGAGCTGACAGTTAGCAGGTAGAGCCATGGGAAGTGATCGCCCATGGTTTTCATGAGAACTATGCTTTCAAAATTGTAGACTCTCTTTTACCCGATTCAGAGGCTCTAGTGGTATCAACCTTGATTTATATAGGTCTTTAAAGAGATGATGTCACCCTTAATTTGGTTTTATCCTGGGCTTTATTGACAGCATGCTGTATTTGGTCTATATTATAATTTGATTTAGTTTAGGCTATTATATAATTTGAGAATTTTTCCTGGGTATGGAAACTGGAGATAAGAATTAGTTTAGTTATATTCCTTTTAAATTTGTTCTGCAACCTGATCAATGCTTTTGTGAGCTTGTCTTTAAAAACATACAGTGCTGTATGCAGCTGAAAAAAACCAATGTATGTTTTTACTATTCTGTCCATGTTTACACATTCATCAGATTTATTTTCGCCTGATAATTCACCACCATGTGACACAAGCTGGTATTTCCTCTGTCTACTAGTGTCCTTGTCATGCTTTCTGGCCTCTACAGTGGTTCATTCCTCACTTTTCTGGTAGAGCAGAATCCTATTTCTATGCCAGTTGTGTCCATTTCTATGCCATTTGATTATCGTTCTAGTACAAGTGTGTAACCAATAGCTGACTAGATCTCATATACCACAAAACATTGTTACATCTTTTGCATGTATATGTAGTATATGTATGTTTATATGGCATGCATATGTGTGAAGGTATGTATGCATATATGTGCATTGTTTGTGGAGGCCTGAGATTGATGCTGGAGTCTTCCTTATTTGCGCTTCACTTTATTCTTTGAAGCAAGGACTCTCAGTTGCTCTGTCTCTACTTTCCTAGGGCCCAAATTACAGGAGGAGTGCCACCACTGCCTCACATTTATGTGGGTTCTAGGGATCAAAAGTCTAGTCCCCACATCTTGAAACATCCTCCCATCCCATTAAACTGATCTTTTCTCCTTTCTTTCTTTCTTTCTTTCTTTCTTTCTTTCTTTCTTTCTTTCTTTCTTTCTTTCTTCCTTCCTTCCTTCCTTCCTTCCTTCCTTCCTTCCCTCCCTCCCTCCCTCCCTCCCTCCCTTCCTTTCTTTCTCTTTCATTTTGTGCTTCCCTTGGTTATTGAGTCAGCTGGAGCAGCTCTGCTCCGCGTGTGACTTTTCAGTCTCATGGAACCCATCAGGCCGGCTTGGTAGGTGACATGATGACAGAAGAGCAGGAGAAAAGGTGGAACTGTGAAAGCACTTCTTAAGACATTGGTTACACTTCCTGTGGCGACTTCCAATGGTCACAATGAGTCACATGGCTAAGGTGAAAGTCAAGGGACAAGGACGTGTACTGTACTCATGGACACAGAGAGGGGAAGAATAATTACCTCAGAGCATCACCTGTGAGCCCTGCGGATTCACCCCATGATTATTGCTGCAAACATGTGTTCATTTTGTAGGTTGATTTCACTTTCAATGACTCTTTTTAAGTAAAAGAAATTCAAAGTTTCATGGAATTTGACAGTTAATTTTAGTAAGTACTTGCAACCTTCTTTCTTCTTTCTTTTCTTTCCTTGTTCTTGTTCTTGTTCTCCTCCTCCTCCTCCTCCTCCTCCTCCTCCTCTTCTTCTTCTTCTTCTTCTCCTTCTCCTTCTCCTTCCTCTTCCTGTTCCTCTTCCCTCCTCCTCTTCTTCCTCCTTCTCCTCCTCCTTCTTTTTCTTTGTTGTTGTTTTGAGACAAGGTCTTACTATGTAACTCAGGCTGCCCTTGAATTCACCATGACCAAACCCTTACTGCTGGTCTTACAGGCCTGCACTGGCATGCCTGGTTCTGTGACTTTCTGAGTTCCCCGTGAATTGCCACCCTCATAGATGAAGAGATGATCTGTACAGCCCATGCCCCCAGGAGAAAGGACTTCTTGCTGCTGTTCTAGCTGTGTTCCCTTTGTGTCTATTTTGGACTCTAGAGGAAACCCTCAAACTTGCCTCAGCCCGGAGTACAACCTGGTAGCCAGCAGCTCTATCCTTAAGGTCCCCTTCATTGACTACTGATTCTGTCTCTGGAGTATGTTAAGCGCATAAAATATCCTCAGCACAATATATCAAGGATGACTTAATTGCTTCTAGATATAGAAGTATATGACAGGTTTGAATTTGGGATTAACTAGTTCTGAAACCAGTATCCTTAGCCATAAAGGTATTGCCATTTTTTAATTGTTTGTGGTTTTGTATGTTTTGAATTCTTCTTGTTTCTACTCTCCCATCAAAAGAGAACCATCCATATTGTCTCAGGAGTCCTTAAAGGCCAATGGAAATGAAGAAACTGTGGACCTTCAGGAGCCTGGCTTAGACCACTCTGACCAGCTAGTGGTCTTGGGATGTTTTGTCTTAGCCAGGGTTGAGGCTCCATAAGAAGAACAGCTTGCTGAGGGATGGTTCCCATCCTGCTAAGAGTGCTCACTCCCGGACTGTCTCAGCTGGGGAAGCACTATGTCACAAGAAAGGGGGAGTTTCACTCTGCCAGATGCTCCTTTCCCTCTCTCATTTTGCTGGTAGGTGCTGTTTAAGGAGACATTGCAATCCAGGGCAGGACAAATGGGAGGAGGGATGGTGAATGATCCATCTTCTTGTTAACAAAACAGCTTTGACAGTCGTTTTCTGAGTTCTCTCTGTGGACTCAGGCCATCTAGATGCAACAATCGAGGCAGAACCCCTCCCTCTGCTGTGGCACTTTGCTCTCCATCGTCTTAGTCTCTACCCTTTGATTCCAGTCTTGTTCAGAACACACCGAATGTCCAGCTCTGCATCCTGCATCTCTTGTTATTTTCTAACTCCTCTCCATCTTTGAGGAGTTTCTCGTGTTACAGGATTGGAGGCTTCTTGTCTGTGTATCATACAGTGGATCAGGATTTTGTGAAAAATGAAATAAAAGATGTCAACAGGGGAAAAATTCAAAGAAAGGGGAAAAAAACTCAAATTGTTGTTCTCATGTTCCATGTCCAGTGGGTAGGGTATTCTCTCTCTCTCTCTCTCTCTCTCTCTCTCTCTCTCTCTCTCTCTCTCTCTCTCTCTCTCTCTCTCTCTCTCTCTCCCTCCCTCCCCAGGGTCTATAACCCAGCTGGCCTCAAACACATTATGTATCTGAGGATGACTTTGAATTCCTAATTCTATCATCACCTCCTGAACTCTGGGATTACTGTCTATAGCTGGTTTATGCAGTGCTAGGGATTAAATCCAGGGCTCCATGCCTGTCGGGCAAGCACTCCACCAATGGAGCTCCGTTCCAGTCTCTCTGGTGAACATTTAATAAGATTTAAAGAATGCTGTGTTGGCCAGAGGTGATTGTGAAGATGATTAATAGAGAGGATTAACTGAGGGGAGAAGATGTGGAAGGTGCCCCTTTGCTTCCAAGCAGGAGCCTTCCATTGGGTGAACCAGGTATAAAGAGGTCCCAGGAAAGAGCAGTGTTGCCCTGCCTACTTCCACCTTGTCTACCAAACACGTGGTACCCTCCGCTCAAGTCCAACTCCAGCTTATGCAGCCTTCCGTGTCTACTCAATGTCAGCAATTCCCTAGGGAATTTCCAGGCCTTAAGTGACAGCTTAGGATTGCTGAGGCATCCGGCTCTGTGACAGCTACTGTATACTCTTATCCTCTCCAGTGTACAGAAGGCCACTGTGGGGCTCTCCAGATCATATCTTGTAATCTGTATTCATTATTTTCTTTAATTTCTGTGGTCAAACATCACAAACAAGGCAACTGTGTTGGATAGTTTAATGTCAACTTGATACAAGCTGGAGTCACCTAAGAGGAGAGAATGCCTCCATAATATCAGGATGTAGGTAAACCTGTAGGGCATTTTTGTGAAATTAGTGTTTGATGGGGGAGGGACCAACCCATTGTGTGTGGTGCTGTCCCTGGGCTGGTGGTCCTGGGTTATATAAGACAGAATGTTGAGCAAGCAATAAGGAGCAAGCCAGTAAGCAGCATGCTTCCATGGCCTCTGCATCAGCATCAAGAACATTTCTTGTTCAAACAATGAAATAAACCAATCTAATAAATCTTATTTATGCACTCACTCTCTCTCTCTCTCTCTCTCTCTCCTCATTCTCAGAACATTGTTTCTCTTTCATTGGAGAGCTTCGATTAACATATCCTTACCCTTGACACCTTAATTCTGCCCCCTCTGGTTCATCACTTTCCTTTATTCTGAGACAGAACTTCTTTTTTTCTCCTTGGGTGGGTCTGACAAAATGTTGATCCGTGCACCATGTTACCATCACCATCTTCCCTGGTCCGTTACCCATCAGAAGATGTGTTAGAAAATTGCTAGTAGGGCAGGGAGGTAAAGAGTGTTTAGCGGCTCTGGGAGATGAGGAAGAAAGGGTTTCTAGTACGTTCTGGTGTGGAGGGAAGAAAGAGAGGGAGGAAGAGGTTGGAAAGCCATGGTGGAGGAGTCATGCGGATGCCTGCCCTTAGCTGTGTGCTGGAAGCGTCTGTGGACTGATGAATGAGACACATTCATCAGTACTCCTCTTTCATAAATGTCATCCCTCCAGAAGAGGCTGGGCTTCCCCCATGAAGGTTTACAAGGCTTTGCTTTGGCTCTGAAGTGCAGTGATCTTTTAAAACCCAGAAAGTCAGAGAGTGATGGAGTTGGAAGGAAGACCAATGTGGGGGAAGTGGGAAGAGAGGTGGTGGGAGGAAGTATAGGAGAAAGAGAGACACATAAAAATGAGGACACTGTGATGTGGCACAGGAATTGGGACTAGAATCTGAGGGCTGTAGAAGTTTCCCTCTTGAGCTGACATGATCCCAGTGTACTGACAAATCCAAGAGTCGTGCTGGATGGGTGGATATGAGCTTATTAGCAGGTACTGTCATTTGACTTCACCAGGGAAGCCTTGGTACCCATGAATCTCCCTCTGGTTTCAGAATGGCTGAAAGGAGCTGGAGCCCCACCCCATCTGCCCAGTGTGGGGGAAGGGAAAAGAGCAGGTATGCGTGCACAGGGGCCCTGGAATCTCACGTGGGTTGCTTCTGAGATAAGTAGAGAGGACTTCAAGTCCATCCTTCTTTTCCTATAGTTGATGACAGACGAGGGGGCTGGGAGTAGATTACAGACAAGGAGTTAAGTCAGCCAGAGTGCTTTCTGCTTTGGTTTTTAAATTTTTACCAGTGAAACTTATTTGGGGAATTATGCCAAAGTCTCTAAAGCTTTCTATTACATTCCCCTGTCCCATCCCAGAGTAAAGTCATAGTCAGGGAGCTGTGACATGAGACACCAAAGTGAGTGTTCTGTCTGCTGTGGCAACACATCGGAGACTCCCTTGGCCTCTGGGGGTCTGGGCTTGGCCTTGGATTTGGCTTTTCATTCCTTTTAAAGGGCTGCCAACATCATTACGGTCTGCTTGGAGAAAAAGGAAGACTATGCCTCTTTCTGTTTTTCCCCTCCCCCCAAATTAAGCCACCAGCTCTAGGCACAAGCCCACACCAGACTTCACTCCAACTAGGGTGCATGCACCCACAGACTTGCATTCTGAAAAAGGCCCAAGATGGTCTGAACTCCAGAAACACATAGAATAAGAAGGCAAGCAGCCAGGTGCCACAGCATACCATAGGAGGCTCGAGAGAGAGCCTGGGTCCCATGGCCACGCCTCCCTCAGAAGCCAAAAATGAAATTCAGGTTGTTAGGACTTTCAAACAGGGAGATGCACGATGTGGAATTGAGTAAATAGTTCAGTCTTACAGCCCAAGAGATCTCAGAGACAGGTGGATTTCTGGGTCTAACTGGCCAGACAGCTTGGCTTACTTGGAAAGTAAGCCAAGCTGGGTCAATGAGAGACCCTGTCTGACAAGAAAGGGTAGATAGCACCTGAGGAATGATACATGTACACCACCTACACACAGTGAACTAAGGCTCTAAGCCTGGATCCTCAGCAGCTTAAGAAGCTGAGGCAGGAGGATCTCAATTTCAGGAGTTGCCTGGATTACAGAGTGAGTTCAAGGCCAGCCTGTGCCATTGAATGACTCCATGTCTGGAAAATGAAAAGGGAAAAAGAGGGTGACAGTTCAGTGACAGGGCACTTTCCTAACATTAATGAGGCCTCGGACTCAGTAAATAAATACATAACCAACCAAATAAATAAATACAGCAAGGCAAAGCATGTTGCATACAGGAAGTTTTTATTTGGGTGCCAGTTGAGGGTGTGTTTATATATGGAAGAGAACATTTTGGCAGCGCACGCAGGAAGCTGTTCCTAGTAGTTCTTCAGGGGAAGTAGGCTGAGGATTTAGAGTGGGAGGTTAAGTGTTTAAACATTTTAAATAAACGCGGAATGTATCACATTTCTAGTGGAGTGTATAAAACATATGTACCATCTGAAAAGTAATTATAAGGCATACCAGACTTAATGTACATATATTGTATAATAAATTCCTGTGCAAGAAATTTTATACCGTCTGCCTTTAGTAATCTGTTACTTTCCCTATTGGAAGTGATCTCTATGAAGTAGACCAGGACATTCTTTCCTCTTCTACTTCCTTAGTGGACAGAGGGCAGAAAACTGAGTGGAAGAGCCTGGGGTATGTCCAGGAAAAACAGTAGTGTGACCAAGCAGAGGTAGAATGAGCCAGGATAGGATGGCACAGGAATCAGGGGCCAGGATCCTGTTTCTAGGACAACCAGACTTGGCCTGGTCTGGAGTTTTCTTAACTTCGGAGGGAAGCAGACCGTTCTCGGTTCTAGGGTGGCACTGTCTACAGAAAGGAAATAAGTGCTAGTGTTTGGGTGGGCTGCTGGATGGTGTGCTGGTCAGCAAGCCCAGCATCATGGCTGTAAAGCAGGGAGGGTACCTGCATGCCCTTGTGCTACAGCCCATAGCCATGACAGTGGGCATTCACCCATCACCCAGGATGCATAAGGACCCCTGCAGTCTCCATATCAGGCCCAGGTGGATATGATATCCCCATTTTGCAGATGATGAAACAGAACCTCAGAAAAAGTAGGTGACTTGCTGATGGCCACAGCTGGTGAAGGGTAGAAAGTTGATTCTGGGCCTGACCGGTTGGACAGCCAGTACCCCTGCCTCCACACAGTATGTCTTTCCACTTCCTTCATTCAGTCTGACAAGGGCCTGATTTCAGAACGACTTTCCCACAACATCTTACTCTGGGACTGGATATTCTCGTGTCTCTCTGTGGCAGTGGCCATGCTAGTAAGATAAATGTGGAATGAACACTGAAGTAAATATGCATGACATTGGGAGGCGCCCAGCAATCCCAGCTCTTATCACCTGCCCTCCGTCAATCATGAGGGTTATGGGCATGGGAATACTGCAGGCCTGTGGTGGTCCAGAATACAGCCTCTAAGGAATGGGGCTACTTGATTCCTGCTCTTGCATTTGATCCTCAGAGTGGGTGGGCAGGATGCCTGTGCTCGGTTCTGATTTTGCTGGGTAATTAATTATAGGCAGCAGTAATTTCTGTGGGAAGAAGGGGGTTAATTGACTTGACTCCCCTTCCTTGCCCTCAACCCCCTTGGAAGCTCACCAGTTTTATTTTTCAACCTTAAACACCATGTGAATAACACATACATTTCCTGGTGTGTGTCACAAGGCAGTGGCTCCATAGAGGACTTGGGCAAAGATCCTTTAGAAGGAAAGAAATCCAGATACTGCAGGCTGGCCTCGGTTCTGCTCTGGTCCACAGGGCTTCCCTACTTGGTGGCAAGCAGGCCATTTGTACATCCCTGCTACGAATGGTGGGCAGACCTTATGTGTTATGAGGAGCTACAGGACTGAAGCAGAGACCTGCAGTATTGCCTGATCTTTTTGGGAGTTTTGTGGGAAGCACCAATATAATCGCACCGACTTCTGTCTCCAACCAACCTCCAGACATGCTCCAGTCCCTGACAAAAGTAATTCTCTGCTGCACAATGGGTAGGAAGCATGCCAGTGTGAGCCTGGATTGTACATGCTTCTCCTCAACAGGACAGAACTCAATGAAAGGTTCACCTTCATAATCTTGGCCACGATTGGGGGTTTGTGGATCTGTCTAAATCCAGTTTATCATCAGAAATAAATGCCCTCAGAATTAAAGTGGGGGAGGAAGAACTTGGCTCTGCCACGCTGATGATTTATGAAGGAACACCGATCTGGAATGGATGAGGAAGGGGGAGGAGAGGAAGGCAGGACTCTGTGGGATTCCACTCACAACCTATAAAAGCAACAACATGTACTCTGCCGAAGGATCGTGTTCCAAGATACATTTCCTCCTGTGAAGGATAAGGCATCTGGCATCCATCACTTTGTGGGGACGGAGGAACTGTGGGGACTGCAGCTGCCATGGGGGTTCTTAGCAGGTGTGGGATTGGTCCAGATGGGGCCTCAGGCTGGATCTGTAACAGTTGTGGCCTTGAGGTTGTGTGCACTTTCACTGGGTTGTCCACCAAGCCAGGTAGGCATGGCTTCCCACAGCCTGCGAGGCCTTGTCCTCCTTTCATCTATAGCTCCTGAATGTCTCCTTCCCTTCATAGAGCATCTTAACATAAAGAGCATTCACAGCATCCTTTCCCTCGATAGTTGCTACCCAGAACTTTGCAGACCCATCAGACCAATGCTCTTGTACATTTAGCCCTTTGTTTTGTCTTTGCATGGTTCCTTCCCACTTCCATGCACATGAAATCTCCAGCAATAAGCAGTGTCTTTGTGGCTTGAGCTCTGGAGTCAGTTACGTGGGTTGCACCCCAGCTTTGCCTCTTAGTGGTTGTGTGATTTAGGTCTGCTTTATCTGAAGTCCAGTTTTCTCATCAGTAATGTACAATGATAGCATACTTATATCCATTGTGCTGTTGGGAGAATGAAATGGGATAACAGCTTAGCCAGGAACTAGCACATGGTTACTGTTCACTCCATGGAGATGGTGAGGATGATGGCAGATTCAAGACTTTGTAGTTATTAAAAATCAAAGCAAAACACTATGGATGATAGTTTGAAGTAGCAAAAGTTTTTTGTATATCCCATAACTTGACTATCACTTTTTGACATCATTTTGGGATAACTGGCACCAGGGCCTCCTGTCAGTCCCTCCTTGGACATAGTACATGGAAGCATGCGTGAGCTTTGGAATGTCATTGACCGGCAGTTGAACTATGATAATGGGTAAACCACTTAGTCTCTCTGGACCTTAGTTTCCTCATATGTAAAATGGAAATGATAAAAAATATTTCTCATGGTTGTGGGGGGTGGATCAAATGAGATAAGGTGGATAGCCTGCTGAGATAGCAAAAATAAGTACTTTTCTCACCCATGCATTTCCCTAGAGATCTCTAGGCTCCCCCATCTCAGTCTTTGTAGTGTTCTCAATGAAAATAGCTCCCCATAGACTCATAGTAAGTGGCATTATTTGAAAGGACTAGGACCTGTGGCCTTGTTGGAGTAGGTGTGGCATTGTGGAAGGAAGTACGTTACTGGGGGTGGGCTTTGAGGTTTCAAGTGCCCAGGCCAGGCCCAGTGTTGCTCTCCCTTCTTGCTCCCTGCCAACCGAGATGTAGAACTACCTCTCCTGCACCATGCTTGCCTGAGTGCCACCATACTTCCCAGCATGATGACAATGGACTAAACCTCTGAACCTGTAAGCCAGCCCCAATGAAATGCCTTCTTTTACAAGAGTTGCCGTGGTCATGCTGTGTCTTCGCTACGGTAGAACCCTAACCAAGACAGTCCTCTTTTCAGTTGTCTTTGACATTTGTCTCCTCCATACATTCTTCCACAATGAGCTTCCCGATGACACATTTTGTCATGTGTTGCAGGTCTTTGATGATTTCTGTGCATATTTAATTTGCTCCCCGAAGTGGATGGTAATCGCTGAAGGACATGCTTATCTTAAGCACACCCCATTTTTCTCAACATAAAGAGTTGAATTGACTGCCTTTGAAGTTAGGAGGAGCCAGCTTCTGGAAGAGGTAGCCTGGGAAACTTATAGGACCAGTTCCCTCCAAGGAGGGAGTTTCTTCTCTGCTCCCCCTTCATTGTTTTGCAAATCCGCCACATTCTTTCAGCTTTCAAGAGGAAACATAATTTCCAGAGACCATGGGACAAAAAATGTGTAGCTTTTATTAAGAAGAAGGAGTAGGACATTGGGCTTAAAGGGGGATATGGTATACTCATTCATTTATCGTTGTCCATTCAACAAATACTTGTGTGATTTTGTGTGTGTGTCTCCAAGACACTGAGCTTGACTCTGAGAGGGGAAGAAGGTTACAAAGAGTGGACAAATTTCCTGTCCTTAATAAATTTATAGCCTTGGGTCATCAGCAAGTTGGATCTAGTTGACATGCCAGACTGGAATGACATCACTGTAATGAAGTCCATTCCCTCAGACTCATGGGATTTGTCCAGGAGATGTAGATGCAATTTGCTTCCCAGATAGAATGGAGACTCTTTGAAGATGATTTTTCTGTTGAATCTTTTGTAGACCGTGTTCCTAGCACAGGGTCTGACAAGCAGTAGAACCGGCAGGTGTTTGTTGAGTGGGTGGAGGAATGAGAGGCAGAAGAAACTAGAAATAAGGAAGAGCTTCCTGGTGTGGTCTAGGAGGGAGCTCTCCCTCTGTGCAGGTCCTGGAGCAGGGGGTGTGAATGCACTCAGGCCTCCAGAGATGGTTCAGTAATGTGAGGGAGCAGCAAAAGCTGTCTGAGCAGCCTGCTCTGCACCAGCAATAGGTTTCCTGTTGGAGTTAGTGCCTCCCACGTGAGCCTCAGAGGCATTCTATCTGACAGCAAGGCTTGTTGGCTCAGCCTCTGACTTAGTTGTGCAGCATATGGCCTTGATATGACCGGAAGAGAAGAGAGGAGGATCAGGATATAGAAGGATCAGCTATATTGGGAATTGCTGGCCCGAACTGTCTCCTTGTGGTCAGGAAAGCAGCTTATCATTTGGACTCTATAGGCAAGCTGTGTGGACACAGGTAACTCATTTCAGTACTAAGGGCCTTGGTTTCTCCATCCATAAAGTGGCAGGGCACCTTCTTGCCCATTTCATGAAGCTCTGGCTGCTTGCCTGTCACTGTGGGTTCTGGCTAGGAAGCATCGCTTTGTTAAGGAATTGAAGAAAGAAGGATGAAATATTAAGGAGGGGGGATACAAAGTGGACCCCAAATGAAACCCAAAGCTCCTTTCCCCTGTCTTTTGCCATTATCCTGAACTTTGTCTTTGATGATGGCAAATGCTGGGGCAGAAACAAAGAGCTGAGCTGCCTTTTCTCTCTGTGTGGTCACCTCTGACTTGGAGGTTGTGTTGATTAGTGGAGTCTCCTATATACCTTACCCTTTAATCTTCAAACGTCCCAGTAATGTAAGAGCTTGTTACCCAGTCTGGTTTAGATGAGAAGCATACTAGCCAACACTACTCTACCAGGTAACCTCTTCCTTCATGGGAAGATTTCAGAATAGGATTTCTTCTTCTGACCCCAGTTACTGGCCTGGCCCACTGAGGTTTTTCTCTGTCTTTGGTAGGGAAAAACACTGTTGACCAGACTTTGTTTCTTTGGATAGTTCAGCATTAGATAAGAAAAAAACATTTCCGTATGATTTGGTGTGTCTCACTACGTGTGTGCAGCAACATTTCTGGATGCCGAGATTGAGAGGTGTGTTGTCTCCACCTCTGGAGCAAAAAGGTCCACACAGTAAGGCTGTAGATGGTTTTGTGACTCTGTCTGCTTTGGAGGGGCAGGTGCCATGGATTTGGTTAGAATCCCAAGTTGATTAGTAACCTGCAGGTTTTGATTGCTGCATATTTGCTGAGAGTTTAAAGGGACTTTAGATAATATCTAGTCAAGTGACCCCTTAGACCTGAGAGCTGGAGCTTGGCCGAGGTGAACTAGCTCACTTTTAAAGGAGTAGTGACTAGAATCCCATTCCAGGCCAGGATTTAGTGCCCTCCCCAGATTCTTATATGGTTCCTTGTCTGTCCTCTCCTTACTCCTGGTTGGTTTCTTGTCAACTTGACATGAGCTAGAGCTATCTGGGAAGGGGAAGTCTGTAGGGCATTTCCGTGATTAATGATTGATGTGGGAGAGACCACCACACTGGGGACAGTGCTCCCCCTGGGAAGTTGGTCCTGGGTAGTTTAAGAAAGCAGATAAAGGAAGCCATTGGGAGCAAGCCAATAAGCACCATTCCCCCATGGGCTCTGCACCACTTTCGGCCTCTAACTCAGCTTCCTGTCCTGAGTTCCCACTCTGACTTTGCTTTGTGAGCTGTAATGTGAAGTAAACTTTCCTTCCCAAGTTAGTTATGGTCATGGTGTTTATCACAGGCAATGAAGGCACCCGAACCTCAGCAATTTCCCATGAACCCTCAGCCCTTCCTTCACCTTGGTCCTTTTCTTTCCCCTTCCTGAGTCCATTTGGTTCAGCCTTCAGGATGAAATGTAGTTTCTGGATCAAGTAGGCTGTCCAGCAGGGTGGAGTGAACTTCCAAAGCAGCTTGGACATGGAAATGTCAGACTATCCAGGATACCGTGAGCTTCCTCTTAGAGCCTCAGGAGATGTAGGAGCTAGAGAAACCCACATCTAGCAGTCCCACATCTTAAGGGGTCAGAACTAACAGGCTGGATTCCGTGATAGAGTTCACTGACTCTTCCCTCACTGACACAGCAGGAGGGTCAATGTGAGCTGGACACCAGCCACAGTGTGGGCCAAAGCCTCTCTCTATGCAGACCACCTTGTCACCCTATCTTGCCTCCATTTGGGACATTCCAAGCTGTGGGGATAGGATGTCCTGTCTGCCTATGAACCCTGTCCAGACTCACCCAGATAATGCTGGCCTAAGTTCAAGTGCCAATATCAACTCAACACTGCTAGCTTGTCTAGGGGAATTCACCACAGGGGGATTGCTCCCTCTGGCAACAGCTGACTATATTTATTCAGATGAGAACAATTTTCCCCCCCCTTGCTCTTTCAACAAGTTCGACCTCAGCACCCCCACCCCCCAGCCTGCTGTACTGCCAAGAGCAATAAAAAGCCAAAGGAGGAGGTGGTGAGGCAGAGGGCGGGGGAGACGCTCCATGATAATTGAACTGTCAGCCCAGCCTTGGCTTTCCTGGATCTGGAGTATCTCACAGCCCACACAGCCCAGTTTTCAGCTAATAGGGAAGGGACTGTTTGGCTTCCTAATCACTCTTAAGGCTAACCTGCTCAGAACATGTGGGATGGGCCTGAGCAGAAGCGGCTTCTGACTGGCCTCCTCCCTGGCAGACCTTCTTCTGGGTCTTTGCTAGAGCTGCCTTATAATAGTTGAAACAGGAAACCTGCCTGTCACTTAGAGGAGCTGATGGGGGTGCAAGGGCCTCAGTGCTGTGCTCTATAAGGTACCAAAAGAGTCAATGAGGAGATACTGTCCAAGCATCCTATCCAGGTGGCAGCTGGGTCCTCACCTGAACACAGTGCTGTGGGTGAGCTTTTTATTCTTCGGCAGCAGCTCCCCTTGTAGCGGGACCACCAGGTTGACATTACCCATGCAGAAGCACGCTGTGCTGTTTGTTTTGGCCCCTCACCCTCTAAGTATTTCTTTCATGAGAATGAAAAAACCCGAGCTGTTTTATACTCTCATGGGATCTGATTCTCTCTTGACATTGAAGCCACACTGAGGGCACAAGGCTGGAAGTGGGTCCATCTTCCTTGGGGCATGGAAAGTTTAAGATGCTATTGGGTGGGGGAGACAGAGAGAAAGATCCAAGAGCAGGGATGATGCAAACACAGTGCCACGTAGAACCCAAGAGCATTGCCACTTGGAAGCAGCTCATTCCCTCTCATGGGTCCAGCACCTGCCTTGGTGTCCATCTGCTGCTTGACTTCCTGCCCCATAGCATTCTGATAGCATTGCAGGCTGTGCCCAGCCCTCACCCAGACTCATCGTTCCTTGAGCACATCTGACACTTCTAGTTGTCATTGTCATACTTTGGTCCCCACTTGTCTCCACTACACTACTCTTTCCTCATGTCTACAACACACTCACAGAGCAGGATCTCAGTTTACATCCCGCTTCTTCCCTAACTCCTTTTCCAATCTTTCTGAGATGGCCCCTGTTTCCTCTGTGCTTTCCTTGTTCCCTCCTTTGTATCTCCAAGGAGGATGCTCTCCTTTTATAGTCACTGTCTCGTGGTCGTCTAAAAGAGACCTCCTGCCTTCTTACTGTCCTGTCCTACATGATTCAACACGGATCTCCTTCAGTAGGTGTGAACTAATCACCTGTGGGGGTGAATCACGTTAACACACATGTGCATAAGCACAGGCTTCATTTACAAGGATGGAGTGTCTACTTTTTGTAGGTCTTACCCTTGATTAAAAAGTACTATGATGGGGGCTGGAAAGATGGCTCAGAGGTTAAGAGCACTAATTGTTCTTCCAGAGGTCCTGAGTTCAATTCCCAGCAACCACATGGTGGCTCACAACCATCTGTAATGAGATCTGGTGCCCTCTTCTGGCCTGCAGACAGACATGCAGACAGAATACTGTAAACAAAGTAAATAAATAAATCTTTAAAAAAAAAGTGCTATGATGAAGGCAATCAGGCATGTGTAAAGGCACTCGGGTTCCTAAGATGGGCAAGTGGTAGGAGACTTCAGAGCAGGATGAGGTGGTGATGCAGTCCAGTGTTTTGTTGTGCAGATGAAGAATGTAAGACTCCAAGAAGGTAAGTTTCCAACCATCATATAAGCATTCATGGCACAGTGGGAGACTGCTTCATCTGGCCCAGGGATGCAGAACCCCATTTTGTATTTGTTGGAGAAGACTTTCTACCCATTTTCCTCGGATTTCTGGGTCTCCCCGACTCTCATATTGCTCCAATAATTCTACCTACCGTGATTTTTTTTGGAAATCTTGGAAAGCCTAACTTTTATGCTGATTTGTAAGGGAAACCAACTTAAAACAAATAAGCACCCAAACCAAAGCCCTCCCCCATTTAATAGGGAACCCTAAATCTTTCTTTTTATAATAATATAAGATATATTAATATGAAACAAAAACTAATACTTCAGAATTGGACAAAACAAGCAGAAAGAAAGAGTATAACAGAAGGTACAAGAAGCAGAGGCCCACTCATTGGCACAATTAGGAAGCCCATAAAAACACTAAACTGAAAGCTGTATTATACATACAAAGGACCTGTAGGATAAAAAGAGAGAAAAAAAATATACATAAGAAATAATAAGGTAAAAATAAAACCAAAATGAAAAAAAAAGCAAATCAAACCAAACCGAAAACTAAAAACCAAAGAAGGAAGACCTCTGACCCAATATTAAGAGACAAAGACTTCCAAAGATCCCATTGAGTTTGCTCTCCATTGGCCTTCTACTGCTGGTAGAAGGGTAGTTTGTTTCCTTCCAATGAGACTACCTTGGAGGGAACTGAGTTTCATTTGCAAGTGCTTAGCAATTGGCGATAATTTCTGGGTTAAAGATGGAAGCATGTGTTCACCTCCTTCAGCTCTAGGATCCTCCGTGCAGGCCCGGTGCACAGTGCCTTAGTCTCCGTGAGAACTCACGTGCATCGATTCTGTTCATTTGGAGACCCTTGTTTCCTTGGTGTCTTCCATCCTCTCTTGCTCTTACAAGCTTTCTGTCTCCTCTTCTGCAGAGATCTCTGAGCCCCGAGGGGAAGTGTCTAATGGAGAGGTGCCATTTATGAGTGTTCCAAGGTCTTTAACTCTTTGCCTAATGTCTGGTTTTGGGTCTCTGTAGTTGTACAAAAGGAGGCATGATGATGGCTGAACAAGACACTGATTTAGAGTAGAGCAGAATGTCATTGTGAGTTGTTTTATTGTCATATTATATATAGGCCAGTAGTATTTGGTTTTACCCTGGATCTCTGGGCTATCTAGTGTCAGATTCTTGGTCACCTAAGCAATATCAGCCATGGTTTCATCTTGTGGAGTGGGCCTCCAGTCAAAGCAGATATTGGTAGGTTATTCCCATAAACCTTGTGCCACCACTGAACTAGCGTATCTTGCATTCAGGACACCATTGTAGATCAGAGGGTTTGTGGCTGGGTTGGTGTTTATGTTTTCTCTTTTGGTACCATGCAGGGTCCCTTCTAGTACCAAAGACACTAGCATGTAGAAGTGAAGGTTTTATGTAGGCAGTGGCTTGACTTCTCCATGCTTAATGGGTTGTGTTGGTGTTCTCTTCAGCAATGGGGACTGCTGTCAATTTGTTGAGAGCAACCTAGATATAGTTTTGGCAACAGCCTGGGTTGTTTGAGGATTCCCATAGGATCATCTTGGTCAACCAATGACTCAGTAAGGTGTACTGGAAAGCTTTATTTGGTGACAAGAGATGTCCAGTTGGGGCTCTGTCATCCTGATTATTTGGAGATTTCATTTAGATCTCCTTCATACATGTATATATTTTAGGAAGCTTCTACTGTCATAGATTGCCATATGGCCCCTCAAATAGCCCTTACTTTTACTTGTCTCTCCCCATATTCCTTCCCTCACTCCCCTCTTCCTTTCCCTGTCCACTTGATCCTCCTGTTCTAATACCCCCTCCCCATCCATCCATAACTATCCTGTTTCCCTTTACTAGGGAGATCTATCTCTCTGCCTGCCCTCAGTTCCTTGGTCTTTACTAACCTCTATGGTTCTATGGATTGTAGCTCAGTTATCATTGCCTTCACAGCTAGCATCCACATATAAGCAAATACACACCATATTGTCACTCAGGGACCTTATGCAAGATGTTTATTTTAGTTCCATCCATTTATCTGTGAATTTTATGATTTCATTTTTTAAATGGCTGAGTAATACTCCATTGTATAAACATACCACATTTTCTTTATCTGTTCTTCTGTTGAGGACCATCTTGGTTGTTTCCAGTTTCTGGCTGTTATAAACAGAGCAGCAATGAATATGGTTGAGCAAGTGTCTCTGTGGTAGGATGAAGCAACCTTTGGATACATTGCCCAAGAGCAGAACCCTAAATCTTTAGGCAGCACAGCTGGATTCCAAGCTCTGTCTCTTGGGAGGGTTCTCAAAATGAATTTAAGGTCATAGTAAATGAAATGAAAAAAAAATATGGAGAAGAAATTAAAAATCCATGAGAATAGCACACAGAAGAATGGAAGGGCAGATCTGGGATCAGGGACCCTGGGTCCTAAAGGAGAAGGATGTTTTTCCTATGAGAAAACCATCCAGGAGCTTCAAATAAACCCTTCCTGAAGGCCAGGGTCTCCTGGGAAAAGGAGAAGGTTGTGGACTTGAGCTGTCTTCAGATGCCGGGATGATGAACTAGATAGACTCAGGCTCAGGACGGGTGAGTGGGAGGAGTCCTCTCGGAATGTCTTTCACAATGAGAAGGAGAAATTAACTAGGGTAAAGGGGAGAACAGTGAACATCCCTTTCCTCCCCGGCTCCCTACTCCCATCAGCATTCTAAGGTTGAAAAAGAATTGTTTCTCTTTCTTATCCGGGACTCTTTGGAGAAAAAAAAAAAAAAAAGCAGGGTCACAGAGAAGGTAGCCCAGCCAGGTGGATGCCCCAGTTGGGGTCACTCCAGTGGAGCCTGGGCACAGGCCCTGTGTCCAAATGGCCTGTACTGGCCCACATTTGGGACGACAATAAGGTGATGGGTTGATGGGGGAAAGGAGAGTTTCTCAGTTTCCTTTCTCCTTAAAAATATTTGTTGCATTATTTCACTTCCAAACATTCATTTAAGAGACTCAAGAAAGTCTCTTATCTGCAGATTGGGGGTGGGGCTTTGCGGAGTGCTTCCCAAGCAGAAATCAGATCTGGCCAGAGGGAGGGTGGCCAGATGTGAGCTGTGGCTTCCAGGTAGGGTCTGAGAGTGTTGGGTTTGCCATGTCCCCACATGGCTTTTCCCTGCAGAGCTCAGAGGCCGCAGCCTGAAGACTGGCTGCCAGCAAAGTCTCTCTTCCATACTCTGCCTGGCTCAGGGCCCTGGGGCTCCAGCCAAGGAACTGTGGCCTGGAGACCACAGGCACGATCGATCCCATGTCCTCGTGCATGCGCCGGTGAGTCAGAAGGATCGCCGGTGCCACAAGTTTTCAGTTTCTCTGCTGTAGGAGTCCACCTTGACATTCGCCTTGACGCTGGCCGCAATTTCTCAGTCAATACAATTTACTTTTAGTCTCTCTGAGCTCAGAAAATTAATTTCCATAGGCCCCTTGGGTCTTCGGGTGGAGCACTCTTTCCAAGACACCTGGAGTTCAGTGTGGGAACCAGGAGATTTGAGGCCTTTCTGTTACCTTTGCTGACAAACGTTGAAGACATTGTTTTCCATCCTGATTTTTCCAATTGCTACAGCATGAAAACTCTTCTTTAGAGTTTATATTTGTTGTGTTTACAGCAGGCACTAGATCCTGTACCTGGATTTCTTTAGATTGACTATGGAAAGCAAAGATTGGCGCTATTATTTCCTAGTATCTGCCATGGGCAAAACCGTGTTTTGTCAACTCATGGAGAAGCTAAGAGGTCTTCCTTCCTGGAATCTTGAATCCTCATCTATTACCCAAGGGGAACAAGCCTGGCTGCCATTTCCAAGGTCTGAACACAGAGAACAGACGATTGTTATCAGGCTTCCAAAAGACCACATTGTAAGAAGGAAAGGAACTGGCCAAGCTCTAGTCCCTGGACTCAGACAAGGTGAGGTCTCCAGAGATTTATCTGAGAGCGCTATGTCCTCAAATCCCTCCTTTGCCTTATCTTGGAGGGTCAGGACTGGCATCCAAGAACAATTTCCCAGGATTCACACTTCCCCTTCCGGGCAGGGTGTGTAACTCATTGGCAGGATGCTTGCCTCCTTGTAGAAGCAGCACCCCCACCACACACAAGCCCTCAACCCTTTGTCTTCTCCAGAACTTTTGCTTGGTTCTGCTCCATAGCTCCCTGACTTTTCCAGAGTTTCCATTCTAAAGGCAAGACCTACTTTAGGAGAAGAAAGAAAGAAACAAAACCAACAAACCCCCAAAGCTCTGTTGGTTATGTTACATAAGTTTCCAGAAAGTCCCCAATGACCACGTAAGACCCTAAAGGCAAAGTTTCCAAAGAAATGTCTGGGATGGACTCTATAGTGTGGTATATCTTTCAGGGGCCTGGGTGGTGTGTCTGCCCCAAATATAGGACCATATGTTCCGTGGATAGTCAGACTGGCTGTGCCTCTGGGTCCTATCTGGCTATTTTGTCAGCTAAGCATCCTCTGGTTCTCCATCCACCCACAGATCAGGCACCACTGCTGAGACTGCCAAGAGACCTGGAGATTGACCACAGCCCTGAGTTTAAGAGTAAGGACCCTGTAGTCAGATCCTCCCGACCACTTCCAAGCTGTGTAGGTTCAGACACATTCTTTAGTGTCTCCAAGACTCTAACTGCTCATCAGAAAACGGGCTAATAAAGTCTGCCTTATGAGGTTGCCTTTATGATTAATGAAATAGTACAGGGGGAATGTTTAGCAGAACCTGGCCTGAGTAAGTACTCAGTCCATTAGCACATACAGATTTATCTGCAATGATGCTTCCTTCTGGATGGGCACAAATCTCCATAAATGCCAGGAACAATCACCAACTTCTTGTTCCTGTCTCCTTCTATACTGGTACTTTTTTGTTTAGTCTACTTAACATCCAGCCCAACCTACAGATTCTCCTTAATCTAATTTGCCAATAAAGTGAAGAAAGCACTCAGTTAAAAGGAGGGACTAGGGTACTTGCTGCGAACCCCTAATCTGTTCTTCTGGGGATGAAAGTGTAAAATTAACTTGCTGAGGCTCTCAGCACCCTCTTCAAGGATTTTGCTTAGAAAGAGCTGAGATTTCTTACCGTCTAGAGAAGTGGCAGGAGTTTAGAATAAATACACTTGGGGATGTGGGGCTTGGGAAATTTTGCTATTTCTGTTCTGCCCTTGAACCAGGAAGGTCTCATCATTCCAGCGAAGACAACCCCAGGGCCCTCATTTTGCACAAACCCCTCCAAATGGTACCTGAGTTATATACTGCACAGCCCGAGGGCTACAAGTGGTAGACTTTGAGTAAGATCCAGATCCCATGACACAAAGATTTACTTTCCAGAGGGTGATTCATTTCCAAATGGCCTGAAAGAATACAAGCATGAAGTATGGAGATCAAGGATAATTAGCATGTCTACAGAGGAGGTGTAACCATCCTCTCTGGGAGTAGTGTCCTGGACTTGAGCATATTATGTCACCAGACCTGACTGGGCAAGTGTCTTCCCAGCTATGTGGAAGGAGCATTTACACTGCTGAAAATGACATATCCACAAACTTAGGTTTCCTTCCCATCGCTCCCCAACTCTGAGAGCCCTTTGTTAAATATTTGTAGTGCACTATTGATGAGGAAGATAATTCAGCGTTCTGGGCAGTGTGTCCAGATCTAGTCACACATCACTGGGGAAAAGGAATTTTGCTTGCTGAATGCAGTATGAGAATTGTTTACAGGCCCACACTGGTAGGCAGAGCTGTTTTAAGTTTCCAGTGCTGGAGCACACAGGAATTTGCGGGGAACTCCATTCGGGGCCAACTCTGTCTTGACAGACTGTGGTTGCCAAAGGACTCAGGTGACTGGCGTTTCCTAGTGCTATATAATTTGTGTGTGTGTGTGTGTGTGTGTGTGTTTAAACCTAGGACCTTGCACACATTAGGCAAGAGTTACATTACTGAGCCACAACCCCAGTCTTAGGGTTTGGATCTTAATGTCCCTCAAAGGTGCATGTGTTGGAGGCACAGCTGCCAGGAAGGTGATAGTTGATAGTGACACCTTTAGGTGTTGGTTCCTGGTAAGAGATCCCAGAACATTGTGGGGTGGTGGTGGAGGGGGGTGCCCCCAAAGGAAATGATTATTCTGTTCTCCTCCCCTCTAAAGTACGCTGATTTTCTCAGGTATTTGATAGAGCAACAGAAAGATGCCTCACACATCTAAGAGGCCATGTAGGTGAAGGAAAGAATGGTGAATCCTGGATGGTTGCAGCCACAAATGCCCTCCATTGTACCCCAGCTGACCTTTCCTTTCTGATTTCCTGATATGCATTTCAGTTGACAACATTCATATGATAATTAAAATTTTATTCACTATGAAATCTAGCACATAGTAGACATACTGAAAAGAAAGAAAGAATAAAGCCACCCTAATGTTAACTGAGGATATTAGGTATTGGTTGTCAAATTGGCTGGATCTGGAATCAACTAGGTAAACTGTGGCACACAACCTGTAGGGGATTTTCTTCATCAAGTTGTTTGAAACAGGAACCCATACTCTGAATGTGGTTGGCACCTTTTGGTGGCAGCTGGATAAAGTAAGGAGCTCTGTCTGCTTCTGCTTGCCTTTGGTCTGCCTTCCGGTTGAGCTGACAAGTTCATCTACTTTGCTGCTGCTGCGGCCATTCTTCGCTTCCATCAGAACCCAGTTGGCCTTCCAGAGTGGAGTGAAGACCAGCAGCTCTCCAATAATCCTTCAGACTGGAACTGCCCAGGCATGCAGCTGTGTGGACTGAGCAGTTCCCAGGTTCTCAGCCTCTCCAGTGTGAAGACTGTCCAGGTCATAGTGTGTAAACATCTCCTTTTAATAGACATTTATTCTATCAATTTTGTTCCCCTAGAGCAGTGGTTCTCAACCTTCCTAATGCTGTGACCCTTTAACATAGTTCTTCACGTTGTGACCTCCAACCATAAAATTATTTTATTACTGTTGCATAACTGTAATTTTGCTACTGATATGAATTGTCATGTAGATATCTGATATGCAGGATATCTGATATGCACCCCTCTGTGAAAGGGTCATTCATTCACAATGGGATCACAGTTCACAGGCTGAGGACCACTGCTCTAGCAAATCCTGGTAAATATATGCATTATATTAATGTCTGTTTCTGTAACAAGTATCTGAGGATGCCAGTTTCAGAGGTTTCTACCCATGGTTGGCTTGTTCCATCACTATGAACCTTCAGTGAAGAAAAGCATCATAGTAAGAGGAGGTTAAAACCGAGCAAAGCTTCTTACCCCACCACATCTGTGGGGGTGGGGTGGGTGGGCAAACACAGTGGGGACAAGATATAGCCTTCCGGGCATGCTTTTCATGGTTCACTCTCTCCAGTCAAGTCTCCCTTTTAGTTTGACACTACTGCCCACAAACCAAATTATGTATCAATCAATACATTGACCCACGGATTCAGTCAGAGTCCTCATGATGAAATCATTCCAAAGCCCATCAGTTGGCAACCATACTTTTATTATAGGAACCTTCTGGGGGATGTTTAATTAAATCATAACAGGTATGTTATGTTCAAATCGTTGTCCATATATTATATCATACAAATTTAAGAGCTCAGAGGATCAACTAATGTTATTCTGTTCCCATGGAACAGTCATGGTCCCTAAGACACAGACTGGTGCTTATACAAAAGCAGGCCTTTCTCAGATCTTGTGGCAACATTTTTTTTAACTTTAAAATTTTGAGATTATACTATGAATACATCATTCTCCCCTTTCCTTTCTTCCCTCCAAACCTTCTCATAAACACTTCCTTATCATCTTCAAATTTATGGACTCTTTTTTTTTACTAATTATTACTACATGCAAATTTGTATATGCATATATATTCCTAAATATAATCTGCTCCATCTAGATGATGTTACTTGTGTGTTTCAGGGTTGACCATTGGTACTGGATAGCCAGTTGTTGTACCTTCCATAGACAATTTCTTCTGCTCTCAGTTGCTTGTAGGGTTTTTTTCTCTTTCTTTCTTCCTTTCTTCCTTCCTTCCTTCCTTTCTTTCTTTCTTTCTTTCTTTTTTGTAGCTTGAAGCCTCACAGGATTTTCCCCATCACTTTGGCATATCTGTTGGTGTTATCCTTGTTCAGTTCTTATTTAGACAGTCATGGTAGTGAGACTTTATGGGTGTAGCCTCTGGTATTATTAGGAGATACAACCTCACAGCAAACTCAACAACCCCTCAAAAATGAGGAGAAAAGGGGGAAGCTATTCCATGGTTTTCTAAGCTGTGGCGTCTCTGAAGGGCCCTGGCTGAGAGGCAACCTTTTGCTTTTGGGGAGCTTTGAAACTTCTGGCATGAATGGGTCACAGTGAAACACCTCACCCTGATTTTGGCTGGGGTCAGGGGTTAAGGAACAACCACTGATGCTGCCTGGTCTTCCCCTGCTATTCGCTCAACCTACTTTTTGTTAAAACCAGCTTCTTCTTGGGAAAGATTTACTGGGTACATCCCTGTGGAGTGTGTGTGTGTGTGTGTGTGTGTGTGTGTGTGTGTGTGTGTGTGTGTAAGCATAATAACAATGAAAAACCCAACTCATAGGCCACATGTTTCTCTTTGCTGCTTGTTAATTTTAACAAGGCAACTGGTGGTTTGGGCAGAGAGCTTGCTTTCCTATTAACCACAGATTTTTCTTCTATAGATTTCCTGTTTGTAATTTGGAGGTAAGAATCTTGGAGGAGGGAAGGCTGAATCCTTCCAACCCAACCATAGCAGCCCTTAAAATTTCGGAAAAGCTTAGGGATCTTGGTTCAAAGATGAAGATGAAGGAGGAGGAGGAGAAGGAGGAGGAAGAAACTACTGAAAAAGACTGGTGATGACTTACAGCCAATCTGCCTCAGGAACTGCACCCACCTCGTGAGCACCCTTGGCGAGGCCATTGTGGCTCTGCCTCTTCCTCCAGATGGTTGGTGCATTGGTCCACAAGAGTGGAGGGAGCAAAAGAGGGAACCAGGGTTCAGATGGCTGTGGATATGATGGAGACAGCCCTCCGGGGGATGGCTTTGGTGAATCGGTTCAGCTTTATTCCAGAGTGTAGGAAATATATAAGATTGTGGAGCCTGAAAACGAACCCTAATTTGCATTAAGTGGCATGCTCCTCTCATAAGACTTTGTATGTGGCAGAAGGTCCTAGCACAAGTCTTAGTTATTATATGTGCAGCAGGGTAAAGGCTTCTAGCGGGAAATTGAGTCAAGGGTCACCCTAGAGATAAATCACACACACACATCCAGGCTTAGAGACAGCTTGCAGATAAGGTCAGTCCTCTGGTCCCAGAGACATTCTCTAGAGAAGGGCAGGTCAAGAGCAGGAAAGTCTTGAATGGGGGGGGCGGTTCTTATGTTGCTGAGCTTTGGAGAAAGTAGCCAGGCCATGACAGACTGCAAACTCTGCCCAGCAAGGCCTTCCAACACACCACTACACAGTTCACCATTCAGAACACAGGAGAAGTAGCTGTTTTAGGAACCTTTCTGAAGCAAATGTCTTCCATGCTTCTGTGCTTCAAAAGCTCTATGAGAAGTTTCATTACTTCACGAACTGTGATATTCATAGTAAGGCAGTTAGGAACCTGTCTCCTGATGTCCTGCTGGTGCTACCCCACAACCTTCAGCAAAGCATGGGTGAAGAGCTGCCTTCATAAGAACAGAAGAAAATCCATCTGGGAAAAATAAAATAAAATGAAAATTATAAAAAGAAACAAGGAAGTCAGGAGATGGAAAGTGTGCCAGAGGGATGTATTTAGAACTGAGTTCTAGAAGACAACAGAGTGGCCATTAGTGTGTGGCTCTAGCAGATCACTTGTTCAAGTGCACATAGGAGATGCACAGTGGGTTCTCTGTACCTGTAGGTTCTGCATCCCAGTGGTCAAGTTGTTTGGCTTGGTGCGCTGATGGACACCTGCCACTTCAGGACTCTGAAGATGGAGGCAAAAGGCCAGCTTGGGTTACATTGCAAGACCTTGTCTCAAAAACCAAAGAAACAAAGCAAAACAAAAACCAGCCCACAAAACAGAAACAACAATGAAACAAAACCAGTTTCAATCAGATGAAATAATTACGTCTGTATCGAATACATGCAGGGCTTTTTTTATTGTCATTCCTTAAACAAGAACTGTGTGTCTTGCATTTACAGAGTATAAAATAGTGTTGCTAACCCAAATGCAGACCATTTTTTAAAAAAATTATTTATCTATCCATCTATTTATTTGTTCATTTATGTTAATCGATGCTTTGTGTTAATTTTATTTATTTTCTTAATTTAAAATTTTATATTATTTTTACATACCAACTACAGTTCTTCTTCCCTCCCTTCCTCCTACTCCTTCCATATCTCTCTCTACAACCCAACCCCATTCACTCCTCTGAAAGCATAAGGTCTCCTATGGGGAATAAACAAAGCCTGGCACATTGAGGCAAGACCAAGCCCTTCTCTTCTGCCTCAAGACTGAACAGGACATCCTACTTTAGGGAATGGGCTCCAAAAAGTCAGTTCATGCAGCAGGGATAGATCCTGGTCCCACTGCCAGGGGCCCCTCAAATAGACCAAGCTACACAACTGTCACCCACATGTAGAGGACCTAATTTGGTCCCATGAAGGGTCTCCAGTTGTCAGTCTAGAGTCCATGGGCTCCCACAAGCACTGGTAAGCTGTCTCTGTGGGTTTCCCCATTGTATATTCCCTTTGCTCATATATTCCCTCTTCCCTCTCTTCCACTGGACTCCCAGAGCTCGGTCTGGTGCTTGCCTGTGGATCTCTGCATTGCTTCCATCCATTACTGGATGAAGGTTCTATGATGATAGCTAGGGTATTCAACAATCCTGTTACAGGTGAAGACTAGTTCAGGCACCCTCTCTGCTATTGCTCAGAGTCTTAGTTGGGGTCATCCTTGTGTCTTCCTGGGGATTTCCCTAGCACCAGGTTTCTCCCTAACCCCATAATGGCTTCCTCTATCAAGCTGTCTCTTGCATTGCTCTCCTGCTCTGTCCCTCCTCCAACTTGCTCATACCCCCATTCCCTCCCCTCTACAACTACCTTCGCCCCCAGTTTACCCAGGGATCTCATCTATTTCCCCTTCCTAGGGAAATCCATGCATCCCTCTTAGGGTTCTCCTTGTCACCTAACTTATCTAAAGCGGTGGGTTGTAGTCTAGTTATCTTTTGCTTTATATCTAGTATCCACTTATGAGTGAGTACATATTGTGCTTATCTTTCTGAGTCTGAGTTACCTCACTCAGTATGATTTTTTTCTAGTTCCATCCATTTGCCTGTAAATTTCATAATGACATTGTTTTTCACAGCTGAGTAGTATTCCATTGGGTAAATAGACCACATTTTCTTTATCCATTCTTTAGTTGAGGGGCATTTAGGTTGTTTTCAGGTTCTGGCTATTATGAATAATGCTGCTATGAACATAGTTGAGCAAGTGTCCTTGTGGTACGATTGAGCATCCTTTGGGTATATATCCAAGAGTGGTAATGCTGG
>JAQHUG010000062.1:5042180-5061168 GCA_028555095.1 Dicrostonyx torquatus
GAAAGAAATCACACAGAGGTCTACATTAACTATAAACTGATTTGCCCATTAGCTCAGGCTTCTTATTAACTTTTATAACTTATATTAGCCCATTATTTTTGTCTATGCTAGCCATGTGGCTTGTTACTTTATTTGGCAGGACAGTCACATCTTGCTTCTTCTGTGGCTGGGACAGGACTTCAGACTAAGACTTCCTTCTTCCCAGAATTCTCCTGTTCTCATTGACCTGCCTCTTCTTCCTGTCTGGTTGTCCCACCTATACTTCCTGCCTGGCTACTGGCCAATCAGCTTTTATTTAAAATATAAATGATAGAATACAGACTATTGTCCTACACCACTGTGATAGATATGGATCTATTTTCATTCTTCTACATGTTGATATCCAGTTATGTCAGCACCATTTGTTAAATATGCTTTCTTTTTTCCATTTGATTTTTTTTTGCTTCTTTGTCAAAAATCAAGTGTTCAAATGTGTATGGATTAATATACAGGTTTTCGATTTGGCTTCATTTGTCTTCCTGTCTGTTTTTATGCTAATACCAGACTGTTTTCAGTACTGTAGCTCTGTAGTAGGGTTTGAAGTCAGGGATTGTGATGCCTCCAGAAATTCTTTTATTGTACAGGATTGTTTTGCTCTGCCTTGATTTCCTCGAAATGATGACCTGTAACTTAGAATGTCAGCCAAGTCAAGTCAAGCCTTCTCTCCCTGTGCTGTCTGTGTCAGGATGCTCTGCCACAGCAACAAGAAAGAAACAAAACAGTGGCTCTGAGGATTTGAGCCTGGGAGATGTGGGCAGATAGTAAAGCAGCAACAAAGACGAGGATACAAGAAGGGCCGGCCTCTCATCCCTGTGGAGGAACAGACTTTTTGTCAAGTTGAATTTGAAGCATGGCTGAGTCATGGGAGTGAAATGGAGTCTCATTAGAGAGAGAGCTCAGTGCTAAGGTTTGTGTGTTCTCTGTCAGGCAGTAAAGCAGAAATTCCAAATGAGGAAGACAAGCCAGAAAGCCACACAAAGGAATGAGCAGAGGATTGAGGAAGACAACCAAGGGATACTATGGTTCAAAGCCAAGCTGGGAGAACATCTCAACTCAGTGTGACAGGAGCTGTAGGTGGGAAATGGAGGGAGAAGGAAGACTGATACCTTTGAAGAGAGAGGGAGCAGTAGGGTGCTAACCTCTGAAGTTTCTGTATTCACACGTTCTATCTACACTTCATCCACTTAAACTTTATTTAAGACATATCTGCTGAACTAAACAAGCACCAGGGCCTCAATGGGGACCAAGATGGAGTGTTTCTTTTACAGACCTTGCACCTTGGAACGGCTCAGTGATTATTTAATGAGTACATGATAGCTTAGTCTGGCGATTAGGAAAACTTTCCTTAAAGAAGTGATGTGGAAACTGAGATCAAATGGGAGCTGAGCAGGTCTAAGAACAGAGGATTAGATGGGAAGAGGAGATAGGAGAGGAGAAGAAGAAATCCCCCAGGGCATTAGGTTGAAGGAAGCTCCTTGGGGCTTCATGCGTGGGAAGGAGCACTTCCTACAGCACTAAGGTAGCTTGTCTATGAAGCCAGTACAGATCTATACGCCTTGAAGTAGGAGATGTCTAAGTTAACATGTGGCTATGGCAAGGGAAACTCAGTTTAGGAGGCAGAATCCTAAGAAGGCCCCATAGTGACTACCCTGATGTCATATCCTCTGTGTTCTCTACCCCTTTAGCATGAGTGGGACCTGTGGCTTGCTTCCAGTTGATAGAAAATGACAAAGTTAGAATGTTGCTCCCATATTTTGTTACTTGCTTAAGACTCAACTCATTGGAAGATGACATAACTACAGCTACCAGAGAAACACATGATGTAAATGTCTTTGGAGAAGGCTGGGCGACCAAGAGCTAAAGGTGCCTTCCGGCTAATAGCAAGTGAGAATTCAAGAGCTGTATCACACAACTGCAGGGAAGGATGCTCAGAACACAGCTGAATGAGCGCTGAAGAGGGATCCTCCTCAGTTGAGCCTCCAGCCGAGGATGCAACCCCATTGGCACCTGACGGCAGGTTCTGAGAGTGGGGCAGTGGCAGAGCTAAGCTGTGCCCCAGTCCTTGGTTCACTGGAATGGTCAGATAATAAACATGGCACCTTGCACTGGCAGGTTTCTGTACACAGCAACGGAAAAGTAATATGCTCAATGTAATCTTTAGGCAGAAGTATTGGAGGATGTGAGGATGAAATAGAGGAAGCTCAGAGGGTAAAAGGTTTGGAAGCAGCTCCAGCTATGTGGTCTGGGTGATTGGTGAGCACAGGACATGGAGTAGGGGAGGGAAAAGAGAGAGAGGACTTTGGGCCTTTCCCAGCAATCCATTGTCTTTCCCAGTGGCTCAGCAGCCCAGTGCTGAGGTACCTCAGCCTTTCTGGAGTCAGCACTGAAAGTCATTTAAAAATGTTTTCCCCCATTTATATATTTCATTGAGACTATCATTACACATATCCATTAAGTACATTATTTATTTATAAATAACTTCAGAAGTTAATATGTCATCCAGAATTCTGCATTTTCCATCTTTCCAGCATCTAGGCACACAAAGCTACATCTACATAGTCAGAATTGCAGTTACATAGAAAGCTGCAATTACTATTTATATTTTACAGTTATAGCATTTACACATGTTCCTTGTAGAGGAAATAAACATAGAATGTTGAATTTTCCCTCACCATAAAAATTCTTCCACATGTCACAATTTATTTTTCTACTTTATGACTTCCTAATAGTATATAAAATTATAATTTCATAGTTCTAGGAGTAATAGTTATAAATTTATATGTTATACTTAAAACTCATTTTAGTAGAAATGGCTTCGTTTTCTTTTCAGAAAAAATAGGATAAAAATTTTAAGTAAGGTTATACATGCAAGTGTGATAAACATATTTATGTCAATTGACATATGTACCCTTAAAAATAGACATCTAGATGTAATCAAGTAGTTCTTTTGTCCATACCCCTAATGATAATGCACCTTTAAGAAGGTGACCTACTTCGGCCATAGAGGTTTACTTTCCACAGATCTACCCACCAACTTATCCGTTCTTCCAGATGCATCCACATGCCTACATCCTTACCCACTACCCAGCCATGCACTCATATATCCACTGACTCATTTGTCCACACACGTACCCACCCACAAACCCACACACTCATCAGTCTGCCCGCCTTTCACCCAGCCACCCGTCCATCCACACCACAGATAGAGGATACGCATCTCCTATGTCCAGGCACACCGTTTCCACCGTTACTGAGAAAAAGCTCTTTTCTTCCTTCTTTTTTGTACAGCTGAAGTTTTTCTGACATATTTCCCCCCTTTCAAATCTGTCTTTGATGTTCACACTTGTAAAATGCTAACGATTCTCATGGCGTTAAAGGCATTGGCAGAAAGAAAACCTTAGCTCTTCTGGTTTGGTTCTCCTCTCTGCTGTGTCCCAGATAAATAATGATGATAGACGAGTATTGTCCTCCTGCTAAAGCAAAACGACTCACAGGAAGGGAGCATTAATCCATGCTGGTGATACGGCCTTCCAGCAAATGCCAGGCCTGTCAAGGAATATGACGAGGTAATCTCCTTAAAGTGAAGCATGTTGTTTTCCACAGGGAGGGAGCTAAAGGGAGGCTACCAACCCAACTGTCTTAAGCGTTACTTCCTTTGGGTTTATCTCTCACATACTTCTGTTTTTTGTAAGTTGCAATGCCATGTTGGTTGTGTTTTGCTACATATATCTACCAAGAGCAGAGTTTTGGGAAGGGTTGAGAGGAATGGAAGGTAGACCTTCCTGGCCTTCACCCAGGATGGAAGGTGGCCCCTCTCTTGCTGCGTGTCTCCTTCTTTCTTCGTTCCTTCCCCCTCCCTCCCCCGTTGGCAAGTTTTTTAAATTAAGCAATGGGAACAAAATTAGTTGTTTCAGTTAATCTCATTTGTAATCCCGGTCTCTCGGGATAGAAATGCCTTCCTGTTCTAGTGGCTAAATGACTGTTTTCTGACAACACTCGCTTTTGTTCCCATTACAGTTTCCCGCTCGTAGAAAAATGGCTGAAACGGAATGCGCGCAGTGTCTAGTGCTTGGGGCTTGACACCATCCACACTAAGTGTTCCATTCTTAACTAGACCTCAGCGTTTATTCGAAGTTGTTACTCATCTTGCCCAGCTTCCCTTTTGCACTTGCTCTCTGGAGCCTTGGAATTTTATTTGCTCCCTTCTGTTTGGTCTCTCTGAGAAGAAGTCCCTTCACAGAGCCTCCTTCTGCTCCTGCACTTCTTTCCTTTAGAAAAAAAAATCCTGACTATTCAGAACAGTCAATAAACAGGCACTCTGTGTTCACATGCAAGTATATCTTGGAGGGAAAACGGACATTTGATCTCCGCTCATAAGTCTGCAGGATGTTCAGGTGCATAGCAAATCATGTCCTTCAATTCCCAAACAGAATAACCCCCAAGCCAACAGTCACGTACTTCAACATATCCCCGTATATTTCCCATCATCTGTATATCCTTGCTTTGGTCTTCTGAGTCCTTTACAATGTTAAGTCCTCCAGAGTGCAGGGCTTTTCGTGCCTATGAATTTTGTTTAGTTCTTAATACGCTTCATCATCAACCCGGGAAACCTCTGTTGTCTTCTGTTGTCCGGGTACTGCTACTCTGCATAGTAAGAGCTAGGATACTCAAGCCAGACAGGAGGAGGAAAGAGATTGATTCCTTGGAGTTGGGGTGCTTAAGGAGTGAACTGTGGGGTGGACACTAAGAATGTTCAGTACGTGATTATGTATATGTGGGGGGGCTTGCAGCCTTCCAAGGAAGAGAAATAGAACAGACAGGAATGTGGGGGCTGGGCTGTATAATGGGAGTGGGATGTGTGTGGGGGGGGTGGATAGGCCAGTCTGGCTGATGTGAAGGGGCTGTTTGTGTCAGGGTGTTGTGTCCTGGAAGAAAAGTCTGGGTTGACAGGCTGTGGTGTTTGGGAGGCTGCGTGGCTGCTTACCTCACTCGCTCTCTTTCCCACCTGAGTTTGAGCAGTTTCTGTTTCTCCCGGAGCCCTTTCATCAATTTGGCCCTCCTTAAGGACTAGGACTGGATTTCTGCAGGCATATCGGGTTGCAAGGTCTAATATGATGCTTGGATACGGTACACGGCTATATTCTTAGTGAAAACATCTGGTTTACCTCTGCATAAACCTGTCTGCTCTTGAGTGCCCCGAACCTCTGTGTTTACAGAGGGCTCTCCCCTGCCTTACATTATTTACAGCACACTGCTTCAGTTCTCACACAGAAAATTCTGGTCTACCAGTATCTCTCAGCTAAAACTCATAAAATCCTATGAAGCAGGAGCTGGGAAGCAACTCTGAAAGCTCCTGTCCTCAGCCCTCAGTGTCATTCCACCGGCCCAAGCCTGCAGGGCACACTCGCTCCCTCATTCCATCTGCTGTTTTGTTTATTTAGTAAAACAGCTAAGACGTTCCTCTGCAGGTGACTTGCCTAAGCAAATATGAGGGAAACGCAAGGAAAAGACTAGAGAAACTGTTGTTCTAGTGGCGGCCGAGTCACAAAAAGAGAAATCGCACCGGCTGAGTCACAGAGAGAGAAATCGGGCCTAGTGCAGTGACTGACATTTGAAGAAGTGGGGAGGAAGTCCACTGTAGCTGGTGGCCTCAGAACGAAAGTCTTTGCAGGTGGGCCTTGAAACATGATGAGGAGCGAGCCAGGCTAAGATGTAACAATAGACTTCCAGTCAGGAAGAACTGCAGAACAAGCCAAGAGTCATGGCCCAGGGTGGGTAGCCTGGTAATGGTCAAAAACACATGGTGGTTTGAGGGTCCTCGGCAATAAAAGGTGGAAACAAGACTGTAGAGGAAGTTGGGGGGTTGACTGTGAATGGTCTCCTGTACCCTGATAAGGCAGCCATGAGTCCGAGTCTGTGACTATCTTCAACCAGAAAATGACCTAATAGTAGTTTTTTTTTTCTTCCCTGTTTTACAGGAATGCCCCTGGGATCGTGGCAGAGCACACAGTGTAGAAAAGACTGATAAGCAGAAACGCTAGGAAGAGTCTCCATGCTTAAATCAATGATTGAAAAAGGGCTGGCTTCGCGAAGCCTGCTCTGGAAGGGAAGGCAGCATGGAGGGAGCAGGCGATGGTTCTGGGGACCAGAAGAATGAAAGGCAGGAGGCTGCTCGGTGGGCACGAGGAAGCACTGCCTTTGGGCGAAGATGTAAAAAAGAAGAGGGAAACCGAGGAAACCGAGGGAAAGTGAAGGAGGAGGTGCTTTTGAGTTGGCCACAGTCGCTCCAGGGCTCAGAGGCAGTGGGGATTAGAGCGGCGCTTCTCAACCTTCCTGACGCTGCAACCCATTAATACAGTTCCTCATGTGGTGGTGACCCCCAACCATAAAAATTAGTTCACTGCTACTTCAGAACAATTTTAGCGTAAGTGTCTGCTATGCAGACCCACGGGGTCACAACCCACAGATTGAGAACCACTGGACTAGAGACCGAGACTGTACATTCCCATTTGACTGACTGTTTTCCACCAGAAGTAGGAGTGCCCAGACTGAAAGGCAAAGTGGGAAGTGCTGATCCTTGGTTCTGCCTCCTGGGCCACACCAAGGCTCTACTCATTGCCACACTCCCTATGTCACAGCTCCTCCCGTGCTCTTACTGAGTGATGGGCTCGGTGGCCCAGTCCAGACCAAGGCCTCTTTGTTACTGCATTTTTTTTTCTTTTTCCTCAAGTCATTTCCCAGGACTGATGGCATCCCATGACTCCAGGGGAAGGTCCCGTCAGATGGAGCCTGTTTATTTAATGAAAAGAACTTAATAATTTGGTTTTGTTTGCCCCTGGTGCTTTATTTTTCTTTCTACTCCCCCTCCTCCTTCCCTGGGCTTTGCAGGGTGGGAAATGGGTCAGTGGCTCGGCCAAAACATTCTTGAGTATTTAATTCTCAGGCTGTTTTACAAGACTGCCTGGTTTATATAGCTAATCTCTCTGCACCTTGTCCCTGGTGGGGAGGAGGGAATGTTGGAGAGAGTGAGGGGTGAGATGGTGGTGGGCAGTGGCAGTGTTTGGTCAGGAAAACTGAAAGCCCCACTTGCTCCAATTGCTGGCTGTGCTCTGGTCGTTTTCCCTTCTTGTTCGGGCCTTTCCTTTGGACTGTGTCTCACGCTTTTGTGTTTTCTTGTTCGTCTGTGGAAATTGGCTTGCTATGAGGTTTTAAGACTGTTGGAAGTGTAGGATGAGACATGAATCTGGGGTTTGATCATGGGTGGGCACCCTGCACTCAGGTCACCTTTTACCCAGTGCCAATAGCAGAAAGGAAAGCCACTCCCACCACTCCCAGCCAGCTGCTTTCTTCCCTGGACGGCCATTTCTGCTGACCAAACCTTTCTCTTATTGCCCTGCTCTTGAAAGAGCTATAAACAATTCAAACACAGCCTCTTTCTGTGTCCCAGAGTTTGGTGACATTTCTCCCCAGCAGCCTGTCATGCTGAACTTTTAATTGGAAGTTTGTCAAGGGCTTTCGATCAAGCAGCAATGCAAAGGGTGTGAAATGGGGGCCCAGGCCTTGGAATGCAGAGACACATGGCAGTGCTGGCCTGTGTGCTCTGTCAGAACAGGATGGCGGCAGTTGTGAAGTTTCCCAACTGTCTTGGATTTCATCTTATAAAAGAATGCGCGTTCCCAATGGATTGAACTGGGGACAGAAGAATTTTTGTACTTAGTATTTCCTAGGTTCTGTGTGAACATTTCCACGTACTATTAAACTGGCCAAATCTATAGAAGATAGGCATCATCATCATCATCATCATCATCATCATCATCTATTGATATAATCAAATCAACCACCATTATCATCACCATTCTCAAACCCATCTATGATGTGTAAACAGAGAAACAGGGTTGGAAGTTAAATGCTGTGCCAAAGGTGGTTCTGTTAAATGCAGAAACAGACTAGCTCCCCTCAGGCTCACACTGCCACACCGTGTGACTGTCACAGCCTCTCAGTCTCCAGATCTGATTTCCTACCACAAAAATGTGAGGTCTGCCTAGTTGTGATTAGCCCTACTTCACGACGAGGAGACCATGACTAAGAAAGATTAAGTGGCTTGGACAGAGCCACAGGGATATTAGTAGTAGAAGCAAATGTAGATTTTGATCTCCTAATCCTCCAACCAGAATCTTCTCAGTAACACTGAACTACCTGCCTTCGCTTGGGTTTGCTGCACACAGTCTGTTCTTGGGGTTTTGTTCCTCATGCATGGTGGAAAGATCCCCTGTTTTAATCTCCAGTCTTTAAGTGTAACTCAAAGAAACTCCAATGAAATGAAATCAACTGTAGGGCTTTCTGTAAAGGCTCAAAATTCATTCCAGAATCAATAAGACAAGTTATCGTATATATGATGCTAACCCAATTAAAACCATACTTACTGAGGATTAGCAAGTCTGTAATAGCTATAAATCTCTTTCATGGTCATTAAAATGTTAAAATATGTTTCTAATTAACAATGTCATTATTCACACAATTGCCTGAGTTAAATAGAATTAAATGCATATTTAGAAAGTATGGGCTTCAGCCTCTAGCACGCAGACCCCGCAGTCGTGGAATGGGATAGTGGGAACAATGGGAGTTTCTTTAAAAGAAGTGAATGACCAGCAGCATGAGGAACATTCGCCAGGATCCCACCCTCCTGTGTCTGTGCCCCAGGCCTGCCTGGGCCTCATTGGGTGTTTCTGTTGACATTTCTCATGGCGTGTGTGCCAAGTGTTTTCACTGTGTCTCCAAATGTACTTCAGCATTTCCTGGGTGAGAGTCAAAGGAAAAAAACTCCATCATCAATCAGTACCAGCAGATTGGGCACGCAGGCTGACCTCAGTGTACTGCCAACCCTGGCTTGGTTCCAGCTGCCTCTTCAAGTCACTGCCCAAGTGATATGTAAGAATTACATAATTGCATTGTTTGGGGACAGAAAGTTTTCACAAGCACTGTGGAATTGTTTGCTTGGTAGTGACAGAGTTATATTGTCACTGTAGTCTTGGGGGACACTATTTGTTTTAGTTGAGATGGAATTGATGGCATTAGTTACCACTGAGTGGGAACTGGGCTGTTCGACAGCTGGGGCTTCCTACAGCAGATTTGACCATGTGATGTTGTTGATAAGCTCTAAAATGTCAAGCCTATATTACTTATTTATTCATTCAGCTCTTACACTGAGCAAATATTGATTGCCAGTTAATTGCTTAGCGCTGGGTAGGTGTTACAAGTTGGGTAGAATAAGCTACAGCTTGCTGATGAAGTTCTAGGGCAAAGGGAATAATAGAATTAAAAACTTTTCTCATCTTCTCACTTAAAATTAATTTACTCAGCAAGTAGCCATTTGAATTATTACTATGTGCCAGATATTACTCTAACTGTTAAGCCTGTATCAGGGAATTAAAGTTTTGTTCCTCATGGAATTCATTTTCTTGAGGAATGGTATTAATTGAAAAATGGATGAGATGCACTTTGTGCCCAATAAGAATCAAGGTGTGGGCCAGCATGCTGACTTAGTGTGTAACATGTTTGCCACACACGTGAGGACCTGAGTTCTAATTCCCAGAACCCACATAAAGTTGAATGTGGCAGTGTGTGTCTGTAACTCCAGGATCTATTGCAAGATCAGAGGTGGAGAAGGAGAATTCCTAGAGGTTCACAATCCTCTAGCCTAGCACAAGCCGTGGCAAGCCACATGAGCTTCTAGGAATTCTCCTTTAATGCAAACACTCCCAAGAGAAGCAGAAACGTAGCTGTCACACCTGCTGTTAGGCCACATGCTACCATACTGAACGGCCTGGCAAGATGTGGTTACTAGTGCAATAGTGGTATGAACGTTCTGGGAGATAACAAACCACTCTCTGACTTGGTTTGAGGCCTGCTCTGTGGGAAGGATTACGTTCCTGGCACTGCTGAACTGCTCAAAATCTTATGGCTGGGCCAGAGGGGGATGGGAGGTCACTGGCCCTATGGGGAAATCTACTGTTAATGTTTGCTGAACAGACATGTAGTTAAATGCCTTCTAACACATATGTTTTTCTTCTCAAATAATGTTTTATTTCTCAAAAAAAATCATTTTAATCATATTCTTTCTACTCTCCCAACTTGTCTCAGACCATTTTACCTTCCTACTCACCTAGGTTTATTCTCTCTTTCTCTCAAAAACAAAAGCCCATCCAAACAAAAACAAAACTCAAAGGGAAGTTGGCTTGAGCTGGGGAGGGATGAGAGAGGGATGTGGGATAAATGTAATACATGCATTATGTATGATAATAATGGATAGCATTAAAACGTTGATCGAGTCTTTGATGGGAAAAATTTGCCTCTTGTAGCAAGATACAGCTGCTGTCCATCAGGTGTTCAACACATATTTGGTTAGGAAGTGAATTATAACCACGTTACTTTCCCAGGAATGAGGAAAGAGGGAGCCTCTCATAGTACAAAGAAGCGACAGTACAACTAATGTGTTTCTGCTTCTCACATTTTTTCTTAGGTCCTTTATGCACTCCGTCTCTCTTCTCTGGCCCAGTCTGTTTTTGTTTCCCCATGTGTGTCTGGTGTCTGGACCTAGTAGGCTGTCAGTGAAGACTTGCTTAATAACTAAATGATTAAAAACCTCAGGATCCTGTCTGAGAGTCCCCAGTAATTTTGGAAGAAGACCAAGCTTAAGAAAATGAACAGATTATGGGTGAATCAGGCAGAGTTTACCACTTTCTTACTTTTATTTTTTTTTTTTTTTTTAAAAATTAATTAAAAAATTTACCATCCCGTTAAAGCTTTTTTTCCTTTTTTTCTCCCAGTCCCCCCCCCATCCCCTTTTGCCCCAACCCCCAGTACACTGTCCTCTGTTTCTGTTTAGGAAAGAGCAGGTTTCCCATGAGTAACTAAACATGGTACATCAAGCTGCAGTAAGACTAAGCACCTTCCCATGGATTGAGGCTGGGCAAGGCGACTGAGCAGGAGGAGGAGGATCCCAAAAGCCAGTAGAAGAGTTGGAGACAACCCCTGCTCCCACCAATAGGAGTCTCACAAGAGGACCAAGCTACACAACTATAACATATAATGCAGAGGGCCTAGGTCAGTCCCATGTAGGCTCCCTGCTTGCCTGTTCAGTCTCTGTGAGCCCCTATGAGTTAGCCCCAGGTTAGTTGATTCTGTGAGTTTCCTTGTGGTGTCCTTGATCCCTCTGGTTCCCCCAATTCTTTTCCCCCACCTTCTGCAGGGTTCCCCAAGCTCTGCCTAATGTTTGCCTACATCTGTTTCCATCAGTTGCTGGGTGAAGCCCCTCTGTTGACAGCTGGACTAGGCACCAATCTATGAGTACAACAGAATATCATTAGGCATCATGACATTGACATTTTTTCCTTTCAGTCAGTCGTGCTTGTTTCTTCCCTAGGTCTCTGGGTCATCCAGCCTCTGGGTCCTGGTACTCCAGACAATGTCAGGGGTGAGCTTACTCTCCTGGCATGGGTTTTAGGCTAGACCAGTCATTAGTTGGCCACTCCTTCAACCTCTAGTAAATCCTTACTTTCCAGAGCACATCCTATAGGCAGTACATCCCATAGGCAGGACAGACTATGGTTGAAGGTTATGAGATTGGGCCACATCCTTACTTTTAAAACTGAGACAGGGTCTCACTATTTAGCACAGGTTGGCCTGGAACTTATCATGTATTTCAAGCTAGCCTTGAACTTGTGGTAATTCTTTTGCCTAAGTCTCCTGAGGGTTGGGATTACAGGTATCAGCTCGAGACCAATTTAGGAGTTACCTCCTGAGGCAAGGTCACCTACTGCTCCTTCAGGCCTTCAGCACTGTTCTATGAGACAAGGTCTCTCCCTTTGGTGGTATCCTACATGGCCTAAAGATAAGCTGGCTACATCTCATGGGTTGGGAGGATTTTTTTTTTAATGTTATCTAGCAGACTTGTTTTGACCTGGTGGCAGGGAAGGCCCATGGATTCAGTACTGACACTTTAAGCTATGTACTCCATAGAGGTAACCAAAGTGGGGTTTGAAAGCTTCATGGGGATGCTCTTAGTGAGGGCTTCACTCACTCTATAGAGCACACACATCTGTACTTCTGGCACCACGGATGTGTGCTATTAAGGAAGCAGAAACTGTACAAACCAGACACACCTTTATGTGTATGAAGCAAACTTACATTCAGAACACATAACTCCTACGTATCTTTTAGAAAATCTTTATTAAATTTCCTGGAATTGTGAGACAATAAATGGACCAAATGTTCATTCTGCTTTGTTTCTAAGTGTAGACCCTTAGGACCTGGAGAGATGGCTCAGTGGTTAAGAAAACTGGGCCAGCCTCAATTCCCAGCATCCATGTGACAGCTCACAACCATCTGTAACTTCAGTTCCAGGGGAGCTGGTTGTCCCCTTCTGGACTATGTGGGCACCAGGCACATGCACAACAGAGACATACAGGTAGGCAAAACACTCATACACATTCTTAAAAAATGGACTCTTAAACAATGGTTTTACCTCTTTGAAAAAGTTCAGACTTTCATTTCTATCTCTTGAGTTTGCTTTCTTTTAATTTCTTGAAGGAGGGGTTAAGCTAGTCTTTTTATGATTATTACTAAATAAACCATTGTGAAATGAATTTATCTTTAAAAGATCAAGAAAGCAACAACAAAAATAATAATAAATTTTGCTCTGTTGTAACCTGAGCTTGTATCTGATGTAAAACACATAAAATGGGAGAAAAACCCTTAATTCAACTGGAGTTAGACATGCCACCTGCTTCTGCAGTCATGCATGGTGCACAATTTGAGCCTAGGCTCCCTTTATCTCTTAAAGCCTAAGACAACATGATACTAGCTAACAAATTTTAGGACTTCCCCTATGGCAGGCATTGTGTTAAATTGTGTACTGGCATTTATTATTTAATTTGCATAACAGTTGTGAGTTAGGTACTGTGGAGGCCCAAAAATGTGAGCCTATTTCCACTTTGTCTGAAGGCTAGAAAATTTTAGCTTGTTCAAAGATTTTGATGACAAGTATGGCTACACATCCTGACCTAGGTTGTGGTTACTTGGTCTTTTTGACATTAAGATGGCCCAAACAAATAGATCCACACCTGCCTGACCAAGGGGCAGGAAATTCAAGCATACTTCATGCTTCTTCTTTTGAAATAGGAGGTTTGACCTTGGGAGTGGCTGCCTTCAGGATACTTGATCTAGGATGGGTTCACTGTCTAAACAACAGAATACTAATGACTTGATGTCTCAAAGTATTGAAGCAAGTAACTGCTCTAATTGTCCTTTGTATCATGTTAAAGTAGTCTTTTGTCTCCTTCCCCCTGTTGTATTGGGGTATAAAAGTGTCTGGAAAATCAAATGTAGGAAATTTCAGTATTCACTGGAACTCTCTCCCGGCACTATCCTATATTTTCTGTTTTATTATTTTTCACTAGTGTCTTTATCCTCTTTACTATTTTTCTGATCCCCATGCCCCTACCCTGGTAAGTGGTATTTTTGTCAAAGCTGGTCTCCGACAAGGTACTATACTTCATCTTTGTAGATGAAGAAGTTGAGGTCTAGAAAAGTCAAGTGGCTTGTTCAGTTAGTCTTCAGCAAATGAGAGAGGTAGATTTCAAACTGACATTCTAACTCCAGAATTTTACTGTACACAACCCACCTCTTATTTTACAATTTTAACTCATAGATTGTTGAGTTGAGCATATGCATCAATCTCTCCCAGAACTGTAGAGTAAGACCTGGGTCAAGTGTAGGGAGAGGTTTGTTATCACCAGAGAAGGGGCCAAATTGTAGTTCGGTTGTGATTTTTGTTTGAGAATTGAACTTGGTAAGTTAGATGTTAAGAATTGAATTTGGTAAGTTAGGTTGGCCCAACTACAGGAACATTTTGTAGAAAGCCAGGCAGGGGGTCTAGATCCAATCACCTCTGCCCTGAGTTGATCAAGCCTCAGGGGGCCATCAGTAGCACCTGGATTTTTATGCTGGTCAGTTCATGGAGTTTCATTTTGTTTATGTTCTGTTGCTGGACATAGAAGATGTCAGAGGAGGAGGAATTCCTTCTAGAGGCAGAGATACAGGGTCTTTCTAAGAGTCTGCTTCCTCTCCTTGTTATTCAAGGTAAGAAGGTACCCGGGACTTGGGATAGCTGATTAAAGTGAAGTTTAGACTGAGCTCTGCTCCCCACGGTTAGGTTCCCAGGCCTTTGTTTATGAGTTATACATTCTTCAATGAGGTTAGTCTTTTCATTTTATTAGGAAAGTTTCCTCATAAAGTTCCTCTGGAGGCCACCCCTCCCCCCCCCAAAAAAGAAAACTCCTGGGAACTGTCTTACATGTACATGCCTTGGCCCCATTTAGCCCCTTTTCTCCCTTGTTAACAGTTCCACCCCTGTCTCTCTCCCTCTCCATTCACCCTACTCCAACACAGAGTCCAAGAAGCTGTGTTTTGTGAGGGACACAATTTTGCAGAAACTGTTTCCTGCTCTGGGTGCTGTTTTATCTGTGAGAATAGAAAACTAAGCACTGTATAGTGCTTTGACATTATCTACCTGAACCTACTGTTCTGTGCAGGATTTACAGTGTTTATGCCAAGCAGTCGTCTAGTGGCTGTTGAAGTAAGCCCAGTGTCATGGAACATCTAGTTAAGCTCTCCAATGATTCTGCTAGAAACTGTTTTAGTAGCACAGGACTGCAGTATCTGCCATTAGCTTCATTTCTGCTGTGATTCGTGGGACAAGTCTGTGAGAATTTGAAGACATCGTTTGTGGCTTTTGCCTAACCTAATCATTCATGCCAAGACACATCAATTTTCTTTCCTGAGGCTACATGCCTTGTTCCTTTAAAGATTCTGTGCTGGCTAGTTTTGTGTCAACTTGACACAAGCTAGAATCATCTGAAAGGAGGGAACCTTAGTTGAGAAAATGCCTTCATAAAGTCCAGTTGTAGGGCATTTTCTTAATTAACGATTAATGAGGGAGGGCCTAACCCATTGTGAGTGGTGCCATGCCTGCACTGGTGGTCCTGAGTTCTATAAGAAGGCAGGCCGAGCAAGCCATGATGAGCAAGCCAGTAAGAAACACTCCTAGATGGTCTCTTCATCAGCTCCTGCCTCTAGGTTCCTGTCTTGCTTGCGTTCCTGTCATGAATTTTCAGTGATGAGCTAGGATGTGGAAGTATTAGCCAAATAAGCTTTTTCCTCCCCAGCTTGCTTTTGGTCATGGCCTTTCTTTGTAGTAATAGTAACCCTAACTAGGATAGATTTTTTTATTTATCAACACTTCCCTTGAATGATAGTACCTAAGAGTGGATTGTTCCAGATGTGGTCAGCCATACGAAGGAGGAAATCTCTTTGGTATTCTATGTTTCATTAATATATCCAAAGAATACATCAGGGCTTAACTGTTTCTTTATTTGGTAGCTGCGTGCCTACATTAAGATTTCAGGAAACAAACTGGGCAGTGGTGGCACAAGCCTTCAATCCCAGCACTTGGGGGGTGCAGAGGCAGGTCAAGGCCCGTCTTGTCTACAGAGTGAGTTCCAGGACAGGCACCAAAGCTACACAGAGAGACCCTGTCTTTAAAAATGAAACAAAACAAAACAAAACAAACAAACAAAAAAACCGAAACCCAAAAAAGTTCCAAGATTTCAGGAAACTAAATTCTTAAGTTTTCCTCAGTTGAGTATTTTTAGCTGTTATGATAACACAGCACTAGGTAACTAGTTGCTAAGGAAAAACATGCATATATCCCCAGGGCCCCTTTCTTGAAGGTTCCTTAAAGGTATGAGGAGAACTTGATTCCTTCCCAGATTCCTCAAGGCATTCTCATGACCAGAGATTTAGGAACCTCCATCACAAACTCAAGACAGAAGGTGGCATCTCTGAAGCAGGACACACTCTGACACAGTGAAGGCAGAAGAGAGGTCATGGGTCCTCCTGGGGAGGGAGAGGGGTGACACTTGCTCTTCTTGGTGGTCTCGCTCTCCTTCGTTTTCCTCTCTCTGGTCTCCTCACTCTTCTTGTTTCTACTGTTGTGGTGGAAACAGAAGAGAAGAGTCACACGAGGGATTGACACCATGGCAAGAGAGCATGGAGGGGTACCCCTGGATTCTTCTCTAGATTTCTATCTTAAGGAAATGTGCTAGAAGGGCTTCTTAGGCCCATCGTGTAGGCTTGCCCGGCTTCTAGGGGTGGAGACTTAGGTCCCATTAAGAGATTCATTTGACCTGAGAGGATTCCTGTTTATCGGGCTCTTTAGGAACTTAGCAAGCACTATGTCTAGCAAACGTATCCGAGACCGATTTATTGATATCTGACCCAGATCACCTAGCATGCCAGCCGTCATCTGCTGAAAACTAAGACAACATGAATCCACCAAAATCCAGATCATTTTTCTAAAATAGCATTAGCCATTCTTACTTTGCATCTGGAAGCCCTACAATATGTTAGGTCATATGAATCACCCGCAAGGAACTGTGCAGAAACTGCTTCTGTTATTCTTGCTCCTGACGGTGAAGTGCAAAGTGACTTCCTGAAGAACCCCACAGAGCATTAGCAAAGGCCTTGGGAAAGGGACCAGGAACCCCACCTCGGCCTGTGCTATGTTAGGCAGCAGACCTGATTTTCTGTGCCAGGAACAGCAACCTGATGACACCCTTTCTGCCAGATCACAACTGCCCTGCAGAGCCAGGCAGGTCAGAAGGGCAGATGTCACCCAAGTGGGGCCCTTTTGAGGCATGCCCTGGGAAATACGTGTCAGAAGCAGGTGAGTGATGTCAAGTTTCTCATACGCTCTGTACCAGATGAAAGGCATGGGGTAGAGCATCCTGAGTTTTATTTACCTCTGCGCTCAATCCACTCTGTGCTATGCAGAAAGAAAAGTGCCCGAAGTTCTCAGAGAAATCCTAGGGGTGGGGCTGGGGAATGGGAATGAGGGCACTACCATGGGGGCCCCACTTCTACCAGTCAGGTGGACTTTGAGATTCGCAGACAGAATAGAAAAATGAATGTATTTAATACTACTGAACTCTATGTTTAAAGATAAAATGATAAATTTTATGTTTTGTGTAATTTGTCATAATAAACAAACCTGCAAATAAGCAAACAGACCAGCTGCAAAGATAGTGCTATGGGAAATGTCATTAGCAGCGACATATCTGATAGGGATCAGTGCTCATCTCCAGGAAGTAGGCTTGATCTCATGGGAATGGGTGACTTAGAGTGTGATCAGATTGTTTCAAAACATATTTAACTTTCTCTCTTGGAACAAATAAGGTCTCAAGTCTTTATACCTTTTCCCGTTTATCCTGCTTCTAGATTTTGTGTGGAGAAAACACTGAAAGAAAAATTACGCATCCTAGATCACAGGCACATTTTAGATTTCTCCCCTACCCATCTGTGCCTCAACATCTGCCCACTTCTCAGTTAGATGGTAAGAGAAGGGCTTAGGTTGGTAGTACCATACTCCTACTGCCCAGACCAGAGCTTGGCACATGGCCGGTACTCACAGTTGCTGAGTGCATGAATGAATGATTGATCTCTTGGTGACTTTGCTATTCCTAGGTCTGGTCAAAAGTCAATGTCAACTTTCATGTCTAAATCACTTTTCAAACCCCTTAATATGCATCTTTAAATGACCTTATTATCTTTCCATTAACCGAACTTTTCCCTAAAGTGTTCAAGTCCTTTCAAAACCCAAGTTGTCTCCTTTGACTCCCTGTGAATACGGTAAACTGTTGTCACCAGGTGAATAATTATAGTGGTTGAGATTGTAGTAATGATGAAAAATTAACACGTATGAGACAGTTGAATAGCTAACATTTATGAGACAGTTGACATACATTATCACATTGAACCTTCATTATATCTTTTGACACAGATCCTGTAATTCTCCCCATTTTACAGATGAGACACGCTGAGATGGAGTGGTTCAGTGAAACAGCCAAAGGCACACACAGTTCTTTCTGCTTCTCAAACTTCAAACTCCTTTGTACTTTGCAACTTAAAAGTTCCCTTTCTCTAATTACATAAAGTATGTTGTATATATAAATATATATGATGTATAACATATTTATATATCATATAACACACACACATATATATATGTATAATTACATAAAACCTACATAGTACTACTGTTATGGTAAAAATAAAACTCCACAGGTTGCTGAAAGTCATTTTTGCTTTTGTTGTTCAGCACAGGGCCTGCCAGGCTTCAGAAGATCCTGTGGGCTAAGAAATCTGCAGGAAGACAAGCCTACCTTGACCTGAGCAGCTAGTCTGTCAATTCCAGTGATTCTGTCCACTGTCTGGAGATCTTCAGTTTAGATGAAAGCCAGTTTTTCCCAGTGGTCAATGCTTGGTGGTTGAAGCAAATTGCCAATAGACATTGTTCTGTACCCATTTGTCCTCTGTCTTCTTTGGAGGAAACAGAGTGCTGCTGCTAGGAGCCAACCTGTCTCTTTTTGTTATGAAAAGTTTTTAATAATTAAGCACTTAAATGCCATATTCCCCAGATCTCTGAGCAGTTGAGGACTGTTTACTGGGTATAGAAGAGTTATAACTACAGTATAGAATCTGCCTGGAGATCTGGGTTCGACTGTACTGGCTCTAAACTTAACAGGTAAAACAGGGTTGGATTAATAGACTTAAAATTGGTATGTTGTACATACTAATTTAAAATATGAGACTTATTGCTTTGTAGTCTGGAATGAGATACAAGGGACAGACAATTATAACATTTAACAGTAAACATAGGTGCTTTTAAGTTATATGCTCGCACACACACATACAGTGAACAGGAACTGGGTGAAGTGGATGCTTTGGTAGGATGCCCTACCAAAGACATGCAACTTCACAAAACACACATGCAACAGAGTCATCACTGGTGAAACAGGCAGGGAATACCTAAGTAAAGATGGCGGGACTTGGT
>JAQHUG010000062.1:5062355-5089702 GCA_028555095.1 Dicrostonyx torquatus
GAGCCCAGGGTTCCATGGGTCCTCAGTCAGCCCACCCACGGGCAGAAGGGAACATGGAGAGATCCTGGCCGAGTCACGGCATCAATGTAATAGTAAAAATAAAATGCCGCAGATCCCTGAGTGGCTGCAGCGGGCAGTGGGCACAAGACCATTGTGGGCCACGAAGGCAGCCAGTCCAGGCAGGGTGCCCCCAAGTGGTCCACGGGCCATGAGGGCCAGCGGATCCCAGGCAGGGAGCTGTGTGGTGGGTGAGAGACCTTGGCAGGACAGCCTGTCCTATGAGGAGAGACAGGAGGATAATGCTGCAGATCCCCAAGTGGCCTGCAGGCCATGAGGGGCAGCGAGTCCCCAGCAGGGAACCACATGGTGCGTGAGAAACCTCGGTGGGGCATCCAGTACCATGAGGAGCCGCAGCCGCAATGGATGAGAGACAAACAGATAGGCACACCATGCAGCATGAGGTTGGATATTTAGTGGGTTATGGGAGAAAAAGGGGAGAAGGACAAAGAGGGGAGAGAGAGAGAGAGCAAGAGCCAGAGGAGGGGGAGAGCAGCCATGGCAGCAGCTACCTCTTTGGGAGAGAGATGGAAAGGAAGGACTCAGACTGGAAGCAGAGGGAAGATATGCCTGCCTTGGTGGTGGTGGGGGGGGGAAAGGGGGAGTGGGCAGGGTTTGTCTCTTAAAAGGACAGTACAGACCATTATAACTACCAGTCCCTACTACAACTACACTGTCTGGACCATAGAACCAACACTCACTTTGCAATAGATCAGATGCCACTTTTCATTTAGATCTGGAAGAGCACACTTGGTTCATGAAACTGCTGTCCCCTCCCACCTTAAGACCCTCTACCAGTGCTGTACTAAGTAACCAACTTTCTTTGAAAGAACGCAGCCCTTCCAGAAAGCCTTTACGCTGTGTGAATTTTGGCTGGACTCCATTCAAGATCAGTATTTTACACTTAATCGTCTTCTAGATGGACCAAGAGGGATCAAGGAGATTTATGCAAAGTGTTTTCCTGGAGCCTGACCTTTCTCTCATGTTTTATGATTTATTTATAGTCTGGTATCTTCAGTGACACATCGTGAGGCTTCTAGTCACATGATGCTCTTCAGAAACTCCTCATGGTGGGAGTGTTTTCAGCAAAGAAAGGAAAAGGTTGGTGACAACTGTGAACTTTGATGTCTTTGGAAGCTTAGGGGATGACTTCTCAGTGATTTGCTGCTGTGACCTACACCTCTCCACCTTCTGGGAGCAGATTCTGCTTCCCCGTGGGCGGTCTTCTTGTGCCTTCAACATCCTTGGGCTGGCGTTCCTGTGTCATCTTTCTGCTGATGGCTGATTCTTGAATCCAACTAGAGATGGACAGGGCACTAGAGAAGGAAAGAAGTTTTAGTCCTAGAGAAATCATTTGTGTAAACAAACCAAAATGGAACATCCGGTGGGGTTGCAGCAACTTTGTATTACACCTCTGGAATGGTCTCTAATCTGCTGAGGCTTCAGCTCGTTAAGGCCAAACATTCTGTGATTCTATAGAGCACGTCCACATCCAAAGATTTGCTCCAGACTCCTCCTTTCCTCACCTCAGAGGAAACCTGGCTTCTTCCAGTGGAGGGTTTCTTTTGCAGCCCTTCCCTCGTGGGCTACTTAGAGATAAACGTCTTTCTTTCCCCTAAAGAATGTTTTTGTGTAAGGGCCGGAACATCTGGTTTCTTATTTGCCTCCCTGCTTCTCTGCTGCAAGAAGAACTCTGCACTTTGTGAGGTCACCTGTAGGGTTTGGAGATTTGTAGCAGATGCTACAGTTTGATCTGGAATGTCTCCTGAAGGTCGCGTGTTAAAGGCTTGCTGCTCTCTAGTGTGGTGGTTCTTCTGGTCTGGTGAAAACTTTAAGAGCTGGGGGCCAGTGAGAGGTCTTCCAGTCATTAGAAGAGGGGCTTGGAAAACATACTGGAACCCTAGCCTCTTTTTGACATCTTGGCTATGAAATGAACACTTTCCAACACCCCACCATGAATACTGCCTCACCAAGCCCAAAATCAATAGGAGCAATTGATCATGGACTCAAACCTTGAAAACTAAGAGGCAAAATGTATCTCAGACATTTTGTGTCAATAATGGAAAGTGACTAACACACTGCAAGTTTTAGATCTGAATAACCGAGGGAGAGAGGCAGCTAACAGTCTGGTTTTAAGAGCTCTCACAAGCTTATGAATATAGTTGGTAGGAGCCCCCATTTCTACATGACATGTAAAATGCAAGATATAACAAGATAAACACTGCTGGACCTGTTACTTGATTAAGAAAAAGATTGCTGCCAAAATGCTTCTGTGCCCCCTTGTCATCTCCTCCCCAACAGGGCATTGTTTGTGGATTAAGACTTGCCTGAAGGATGGATGTACTTCCTGCTTTTACCACTTCTGCTTCTCAGGATTTGACTTCTATTCCCAGTGCTCTATGAGGTTCATATGACTTCATCAGGATCAGGTTGAATAATATCATAGCTAATGTTCTTAAAAGTCCCCTCTTTGCACTCCCTTCAAGAGCCAAACTACCTAACAGAAATCCAGGTACCAGACATGAGAAACCCTCTTTTTTTTTTTCAGTTGTGTCCTGGAGCTTTCCAAGAGACTCTCAAAATACAAAGTCTATTGCTGTTGTCCTTGGTTACCTCCCAGAGGTGGAAGCTAGGTCCCTATTGCTGAAGACACCATGTACTTCAGAAACATGCACATGTCCAAGTACAGCCCAGAGGTCCCTGAAATGGAACTGATCTGAATGCCCTTTCCCTGAGGATTAGCTTTCATGGTGCCAGAAGGCACTTTGGTGGCTTCCAAAGGGGAGAGGCAACAGACAGTCCCACCTAAGTATGATACTTATGAACCACATCAATGATCAGCATGGCACAATCACCTTATGGGTGAGGTAGTGGTATACATATTGGCAGTAGCCAATGGCCCTCTAATTGGACTTAAGACCTGCTCAAGACGGAGACCGTGCCTGGTATTGGAAATCTAGCTAACTACTCAATGCTAGTGAGGTAATTGTTATTGGAGGAGAATCTACAACCACTAAATTACTAAACTAGCATAAGCCCTAACAACAATCTATAAACATTTGTCCTGTACCCACAGATAAGTGTAGTCTTTACCTCTCATCAAAGAAACTTCTCTCTGCCACAGATGAAGATCACTACAGATAATCACAGCCAATCAATAAGCATAGTTGAGGTACCCAATCCCAGTGGATACATCTACAGAACACTCCCACACCTAAGGCTCAGGGAGCATTTCCGAAGAGGTAGCAGACATATTTTAAGAGCCAAAGGATCAAGGGCACTGCTTGTGTGATTGTGAGATTGTGTCTCCTAAGAACATCTGAAGATACACCTGCCAAGTCTCACCAACAAAACTGCCAAACGTGAGCTGAAGAAGGACAACAGTGAACATCCTAAACTGGGTGGGGGAAAAACTCCTGAGGCTTCAACCCTACACAAAGAACTGGAAACAACTGAGTAAGGCTGGGAGTGGGAGAGGTGTTCCTCCCCAGGGAAGAAAATATCAACCAGTTATCCAGTGTTAAACAGTCAACCCTTAAAACACATACACATAACATTATATAGATGCAACAGGTTGTGTTTGGGAATATGTATGTATATACAGATACACACACTTGCAACAATGGTTAATGAAAAGAGAGACCATGAATTTGAAGAACAGGGAAGAGTGTATGGGCAGTCTCGGAGGGAGAAAGGAGAAGGGAAATATACTGCAATGAGAATATAATCTCAAAACCAAACAAATAAAAATCCCTCTTTTTATTTGTTTTATTGCATAGCGTACCTCAGTTCGGGACTACCCCTTTTTACTCTAAGTCATTTTAGTCTATAGATATAGAGAATCTGTAAATACTTAGCAAAGGACAGAAGGAAAGTTTTGTACCATTCAAGCTTGGCATATTCCTGTAGAAACATTTAAGAGGAGACTTGGTAAATCAGACATCAAAATTTATGTATGCAGATGGATGAAATACTTGGAGTCATGTGCCTGGTAGCTTTGTCATTCACGATACCCCACCCACTTCTAAACAGGTCCCAGAAAGTGGAAGACAAGTCTGAAGGACAAGGTATTGATCATCCAGTAGTGGTAAGGTCCTAGCTAAAGCTGATGGAGTCTCCTGTCAAGTTGATGGTATTCTGTATCATGAGGGCTGGCTCGTTGGGATTACTGTCCCGCCCAGTACCCCACAGCCGGCAAGCCCCAAAGAAAATCACACAGAGAGTCTACATTAGGTTATTAACTGATTGGCCCATTAGCTCAGGCTTCTTACTAGCTCTCATAAGTTATATTAACCCATTGTTCCCATCCATGCTAGACACATGGCCGGTACCTTTTCTCAGCTGGGACAGGGACACATGCTGCTTCCTTGGAGATCTGCGCAGGAATGCCAAGGGAGCTTCCTGCTTCCCAGACTTTCTCCTCGCCCTGCCTCCACTTCCTGTCTGGTTGACCCACCTATACTTCCTACCTGGCCAATCAGCATTTATTTAAAACATGATTGACTGAACAGACAAGTCTCCTGCACCAGTATTCTAGACATGCTCTGGTTTGAGCAAGTAGAACAGGAGCTGAAAGTGAGAACCAACACTCAAGTGTCTTTAGACTCTGTGGTGATTTGAGTAGGAATGGCCCCCATAGACTCAAAGATTTGAATATTTGGTCAGCAGGGAGTAGCACTATTTGGAAGTGTGGTCTTGTTAGAGTAGATGTGGCCTTATTGGAGAAAGTGTATCACTGAGAGTAGACTTTACTGTTTCAAAGGCTCAAGCCAGGCCCATTGTTATTCTTGTTGTGGAATATTTAACTATGTAAAGATGTGTTACATTTGTTTATGCTCAAAAATATTCCTGTGTGTTACATTTGTTTCTGCTGCCTTTGTTAATGATGTAAAGATGTGTTACACTTGTTTTGCAGCATTTATTTAATTATATAAGGACGCATTGCATTCATTTCACCTTGCCTTCCTAAGACACCTGATTGGTCTAATAAAAAGTGGAACAGCCAATAGCTAGAAGAGGGATAAGCAGGACTGGCAGCCAGAGATAATTTGTAGGAGGAGGAATCTATGCTTGGAGAGAAGAAAGGGTTAAAGAGAATGAGGAGAAAGAGAGGGACACACCCAGGGCCAGAAACCAGCCAGCCAGCCAGACATAGAAAAGCAGGAAAGTAAGATATACAAAAGGAAAGAAAGGTAAAAAAAACACTGAAGCAAAACATAGATGAAGAGAAACAGGTTAATATAAGTAAAACAAAACAAAACAAAAAGCTAGCTAGCCAGAAACAAGCATAGACTAAGGCCAAGCATTCATAACTAATAAGAAGTTTCTGTGTTATGATTTGGGAGCTGGTTGGTGGCTCAAAAGAAAGCCTGGTACACACTCCCTTTCTGCCGTCTGCCAATCCAGATGTAGAACTATTGGCTACCTCTCCAACATGCCCCACGCTTCCTCCATGATGAGAATGAACTAAACTTCTGAAAATGTAAGCCAGCCCCAATTAAAGTTTTTTGCCCTTTATATAAGTTGCCATGGTCATGGTTTTTCTCCCCATTAATAGAACAATGACTAAGACAGACTCTTAGTATATATTTATCATAACCTTAATTAGGGTTGGCTTTCAGGCTGGGCCAGATAGCCCAGGCAACTTCCTTGCTTTAGCAGCATGGCTGATAAGATAAACTTTGTGCCTTTCAGTACATGTAGTCCCAGCCCCGTTGGTCAGTCTTTCCCTCCCCTTTCCACAGTCTTTCCCAACCACAGTCAAAAGAGCCTTTTCTTTCCTTCACCACTTGAGAGTAAGCTGGAGCCATGACAAATCAATACTGCATATACCTACATTTTACAAATGAGGGCACGGGCACCCTTGCACACAATCAATGCATAACTCTCAAACCAGAACATTAACATTGACGTAATACTGATATCACTTCGGGTCTCATTTCAAATTTACTTTATTGTTCTAATAAAATCTTTTTGGTAAGAGTTGTATCTGTTGATGCCATTGACTTCAACTACCGGGTAAAAACGGCATCCTTGTAACTATGATTTATAATTTTTATTTTGTGCTGGGAATTCAATTTAAAGCTGTAAACACGCTAAGCAAATGCCTTAGATTTTCTGAGGCTGTGTTCTGCTACATATTCCAGGCCAGACTTCAATTCATGGTCCTTCTGTTACATCTCCCAAACGTTGCGATTACAGACATGGCCATCATGACATCATGACCTGTAACTGATGAATTTTTGCTGGGAAGTTAGTTTTTAAGTTATTTTTATTTTATGTACATGTGTGCCCGGTGCCTGCAAAGGCCAGAAAAGGGCATCAGATTTCCTGGAACTCAATCTATAGATGGTTATGAGGTGCCATGTGAGTGCTGGGAACCAAATCTCGTTTCTCTGCAATAACAGCAAGTGCTGTTAATCACTGAGCCTTCTTTCCAGCTTCGTGACTGGGAAGACACTGTAAATATTCTATTCGCCACCAAACTTTCAATGTACTCACTTATTTATATCTATATGCATACAGACTCCTCTTTTATCCAATAGGTTATAGATTATGATATACTGTTTGAATTTGCTAAAAACTTCCAAGCATCCTTCAGCCTGGCCTTTATACCCTTTACATCATTCCATTATCCCTTGCCCTGCTGGATGTTTGGCACCGTGGTGTATACAGGCTCCTTCCTTCCTTTTCCCACCAAGTTCTGGAATCAATCATTCTCCCAAGTAAGCATGTCCTCGTGAAACTAAATGCATTTAAGATAGGAAAATCTGGGTGCTGGGTGAGTTTACTGCTGTTGGGGGACTACTGCTCTCAGTTCCTTCTCAATGGTAAAGAAAACGAAGATCCATATACAGACACACACATTTCTATAAACATTTGGTAACTGTGATCCTAATGCTAGATGTCAATCAGATAGGCCACTTGCTGTACAGCTATTTGGTGGAACCATGCTCTGGGTGTGTCTGTGAGAATTTGGGGATGAGTTTGCCTTGCAAATTGGTAGACTGAGTGAAGAAGGTTGCTTTTGCAGACGGGGTCCAGCTCATTCGATCTGTCGAAGATCTGTCTAGAGTAAAATCCCTCGGAAGGCTCTAGAGGATTTGCTCTCTATGCATCAGTGAGTTGCTCATAAGTCTCTTGCCTTTGGACTCAGACTGGAGCTGCCTTCTCAATTCCCTGGGGTCTCAGGCTTGCCAACAGCACCATGTTGGGAATGCTCAGCCACGATATCTGTGTAAGCCAATATCTCCTAGTAGACTTTCTGCTTGCCCGTCTGTTTGTCTGTCTGTCATATATTCTCTTCTGTTCAGCCTTGAGAAACCACAGTAATCCAGAAACCCAGCAAATAGCTTTGTCTTCACAATTTTCGATGTATTCATTTGTTTACCTTCTCCTCCTGTCTGTTAATTTCCTGTCACTGCCACCACCCATCTGCCTTGCACGGAAGCCATTCTCACTCTTTGGAGGTCTGGAAATCTGTACTAAGTTATATACTTCTGTCCTGGTGTTTTCTTTTTGGCCACCAACAAGCTTCTAAATCATGACATAAAGACTTACTCGTTTTGAATGCTCAGCCTAGTTTCGGTTCATTTCTGGCTAGTTCATTTAGCTTAAATTAACCTGTTTCTCTTTATCTACCTTTTGCCTTGGGGCTTTTTACTTTTCTTTCCATCTGTTTATCTTTGACTGCTTCTTGTGTCTGGCAGCTACCTGGCTTCTTGCCCCAGGTGTGTCCCGTCCCTCTTTTTATCCTTCCTTCTCTTCTCCTCTCATGCTCCTCTCCTATTTATTCCCTCTGTCTGGAATCCCTGCCCTTCTCCTGCCTAGTTATTGGCCATTGCACTTTTTATTAGACCAATCAGGTCCCTTAGACAGGCAAAGCGAAACAAATGTAACACATCTTTGCATAATTAAACACATGCAGCAGAAACAAATTGTAACACATCCTTATGTCATTAACAAAGGTAGTAGAAACACATATAACACATCTTTACACAGTTAAAGCAATATTTTGCAGCATAGACAAATGAAACACCTATTTGCCTCCTTAAAATAACACTTCCCAACATACTTGTACACATGGCTTCTTGCCCAAATTGGGCCACAATACCCTCAGAAGTCTCAGGGTGCCCTTGAGCTGATACTTGTCTTCCCCAAGTCTGGCTCCTATTCCTATACTTCACAGGAAAAATGACTGCCTTGCTCAGCTCCCCAGGGGAATGGAGAGTGTGGGAGGAAGGAGGAATCTGATTTTCCTGTTCAAAGCCAGTTTTTTCCTTCCCAACCATTTGTTTGCTGTTGTCAATGCTGTATTCTATAGGCTCTTTAAAGTCTCCATGTCTGAAAATACCCACATGTCCCCTGAGAAGAAATCTCTCTTCACTTTATCATACAGCTGGTAGGAAGGTAAGTCCTGAATTCTTCCTGGAGGAGGAGCTGGCCACATGCTTCAACAACACTAAGCCTGCGCACATTTCCTTTGGCCCACAAATTACACTTTTATGAACTCATTTAAAGAAATAAAGATGCACAGAGATATTCAGCTTCCAGGAAGTTAATTAAAACCAGGATCAGAAATACAGTGAATCTTTGCAATCAGTGAGTATATAAATTGTGATAAATTCATAAAATAGGGTTGTTGAAAGGGGCTGCTTGTCTGTTTCCTGGCTGTCAGACTCCAGAAATAACCACATAGAAACTATATTAATTAAATCACCGCTTGGCCAATTACTTAAGCGTATTGCAAGCTTGTTCTTATATCTAGAATGAACCCATCTCCATTATTTTATATTTTACCATGAGGCTTGTGGCCTACCAGCAAGGTTTCAGTGTGTCTGTCTCTGGCAACGGCTCCATGGTTTCTCCCCTGACTCTGCCTTCATTCTCCCAGCATTCAGTTTAGTTTTCCCCACCTAGCTCTGTTTTACCTTATCAGGCCAAGCCAGTTTCTTTATTAACCAATGGTATTCACATCATACAGAGGGGAATCCCACATCACAGGGTTCTACTCCATGAGTAAAATAATGTTGAGTTAAAATAATTGCAGTAGAAAGATGCTTAGTCTATATAGGTGAGTGAAAAAAGTTATAAAATAGAAGGTTCCCAGTTTGTGATTAAACTATTAACAATGCGTAGCAATGAAAGCAAAACCCAGGGTGTTTACGCCAAGAGAAAATGGCTACACTGAGACTGTGGATATTTTCTTTTCTTTAACTGTATTTTGTCTAGGTGTTCTTGAAGTCATTGAATGAACCCTTTGATTGAACACTGCAACTACCATTTGCAGTTCCCAGAGTCCCGTGGATTCTTCTCTCTCAGTGTTCCCTAGAGAGTCCTTTTCTCTCTGCTTCGAAACTGCAGCTCAGGTCCAGTCTCCTTATAACTGTAATACCGCAGTGGTAGTTTTGACTGACCCAGGCAGCGAGATAAATGCACAGGGCGGCTCTGTGGTTACATTGCTTCCTGGCAGAAGCGTTCAAAGTTCTCTATTCTGAATTAAGGCTGGAGTCCTTGTCCAGCTGTGAAGCACTTGTCCCCATCTTGCCTTACACTGCTTCCACAGTCCGAAAGCCTGCCTCTGCGGACTGTCCTAAATTCATTCTCGTTTGAACTGCGTTTTCCTTTGCAGGTGCTGTGTCTTACCCCTGGCCGTTCTGGAATGGCCTGTTCTTTCCACCCTTGCCTCTGCCTCATTCTTCAACATCTCATTCCAGGGCCATCTCTTCCTGAATGTCTCTCCTGATGTCACCATTGCAAGCCGTCTTCCCACCAGCCTAGCACAGTATTTTCTTTTCCTTTTTCTGTGCCGTTCTACTTTAGAGGCTACATTCAGCACCTTCTCTTCCGGTTGGGTCAACTGTCTTGCCTCTGTACATCTGTGCATTTTCATTACTGCCCGCATCATTCTGTGACCATTCTTTTAGGCTTGCATTATGTCATTGCTCTAACCATAAAATCCCCAGACCTGTCTAGGTTCAGTATCTGGGCATAGTACCTTTTAGGTACTATGTTAGTTTTCTTGTAGTTATGACAAAAATACCTGGTGTAAACAACTGAAGGGAAGCATGATTGATTTGGGCTCACAGTTTTAAATGTTGTAGCTCACAGTCCTGGGCTCCAGTGATTTGGGCCCACAGTGAGACAGAACATGAGCATGAGAGGAACTAGTGAAGGAGGAGGCTGCTCACCACATGGCAGGAAACAGGGCAAGGAATCAACGAGGGACTGGCATAACCTTCAGGGACATGTCCTTGGTGACCCATTTCTTCCAGCTGGGCCCTGCTTCTAAGGTTCTAAAATAGCACTACCAACTGGGATTAAACATTTGCCACATGACTCTTTGGGTGACATTTCAGATTCAGATACTTAACAAATAATGAAAGAGGAGAAACCTCCGAAGTAGCAGAGGCTGGAATTGAAGTCAGAGTTTCTTGTCTGAAACTCATGTTGTTTCGCTGACGTCCCCAAAGTCACAGACACATGGAGTCACTTTTGCAGGTTGTCAGCTAATGTCTCATGGCCTTGGACTGACCCTGAGAATAAGATTTATTTCCTAGTGTTACAAAAGCTTTAGGCTCCAGCTCATCTCAAAGGAGTTACACAAAGGGAGACCAAAAGACTCAGCAAACAGTAGGGATGTGGAATGCTTGCGGTTGAAAGAGAGATCCTCAAAGACCCCTTCTCAACCCAAACAAAAAACTGTTTTATGAAGCTCAGTAAAAAGAGAGACTTTAAAAGTAAGATATTAGCATAGTCTCTAGGCTATGTTTATTGAAACAATCTTAGGTCCATAATCAAAACAATGCTTTATCATTTCCCCTGCAGACTGGTCACAGGCTACAAACTGGATCATTTGACACATCTCATGTGCAGTCGAAGTTCAAATTGACATTCTGCAATTTTAACTATAAGAAGAAAAATAACTTTACAAAGACTCCCCACATACATGCACACATACATACATATATATGTGTTCATTTGTGTGTGTGTGTCTGTGTGTCTGTGTGTGTATTTTCTTTCTGAGTCATCCTTTTGATATTTTACTTGGACCAAAACTCAAATTCACTTGGTTTTCTACAAGCACTTACTTGGGCTATTTCCATCAATGTTCTTGGGAATAATTTTTCCTTTTGACATACTGTACAATGTGCAACTTGGTCAGCACCATCAGAGGCCATAGCATTGACTCCCTCATGGGCTGTCAGGAGGAACTCTGACGTGTAATGTCCCCACTTAGGTTGATCAGATGCTCAGTTTTGCAGTGTTTAAGATTGTGTTTATGTGCATTGTGCACTTTGTATCTTCTGGGGAAAGGCTGGGTGTAGTTTTTAGAAGGTTTGGAGAATTCCCATGGCTTGTTTGATGATAAAGCAAATGTCAAAATGTACTTTGGGAAGACATGTGTGGGCACATTTTTCTTTACTAGAGCGTGTGTTCTGTGTGTAGGAGACAGCACAGGGAGCTGCTGTGTTTCCTATGGTGTGGCCAGAGATCCTTATCAGCAGAATATGGAAATCATCCGAACTGCAAAAGTTTCACCCAGTCTTCTTTGTTTCATTACTGTTCCAGGTTAGACCACAGCAAGGTCCAGGGATTGGGGAGAGGGTCCTGTGTTCAGAGCAGACGGGAGGAGAACAGAGCCAGGTCTGCCACCAATGGGTGCTGTCTTCCAGCCTCCCTGTCTTCCTGTGGAATGTGGTGGTCACCAGCAGCTAGTCTTTGCTCCTCCACATGGCCCACGTTCTATTTTATCTCAAAGGTTTTTCATGCCTTTGCTTTTCTTCAAACTCCACCTTTCTTATTTTTGATGACTCATCTTCCTTGACCTTCCCTTCTCCTCCAAGCGGCACTTTTCTAAGGCCTGTGCTCTCAACATAGACCTAAAGAAGTAGAGAAGATGGAAATAGAGTGAATACTTTGATAAGCAGAAGCAATTAGAATTTCTTGGAAGATGTCACATTCTTTTAATGCACATTCTGCTTAATCCACAACGGGAAAATCAGAGCCTATTGAGCAACGATGTTGCCTCTGGTTTATTGCAGTTGATTAATAGATGTTGCAGCTGGAGGCAATGACCGTATGAACCTTGAGTTCCTCCCAGTGCTGAGATTCTATGGCTTGTAGAATATTACAGCTGCAGCGTTTAAAAATATGTGTTCTGTATAACCAGGGGTACTATATTTGTCTTCTAATTGTAGCTATAGGCTATTCTTGAACCTCCTGACTAGTCCTTGTCCTTTCTAAATGGAAGAAAGTCAATCTTCCTGCTAAACTCGGTCACTTGTCACTGTTGAACCCAGAGACTAAGCATTTTAGCATTTCCCAACATCTTCTGAGAAGCCTGGGTCTTGTTTTCCAGTTCTTCTTTAGTTTAGGAAGGAGGTGGCTGTACATCCATTCCGGTGTTGTGACTTCAGAATACCACAACACAAGCTGATGGTGACTTTGGACAGATGTCACCACAACACAAGCTGACCATGACTTTGGACGATGTTAGTCACCACCCTGGTCTTCTCCCTGCTCAGCAAGAGATGATCAGAACTTTTCAGTTCTAAGTTAGCATGGGTAGGGGACATGTAAGTGTCAGAATTCCTTTCAATTCTTAGAGGACATCCTTCCTAGGGTATTCCCCCGCTCCTCTGTTCCCTCCTCTCCCTCTCCTCCCCTCTCTTATTTCCCCTTCCTTCCTTCCCCTCCATCTTTGCCCCTCCTTCTTCTGCTCTCCCTCTCGCTTCCCCTCTCCTACCTTCATTTGTGGTTTGTCATGACTATCTTCTTTCCTTTTTTTTTTAATCTTTAAGAATAACTCCTCTTTTTTAATATATCAATCACAGTTCCCTCACCTTCCTATCCTCTAGATCCCCCACCTTCCCCCCCCCCATATGCTCCTCAGAGTGGGTAAGGCCTCCTCTGGGAAGTCAACTAAGTCTGTCCCATCACCTTGTTGAGGCAGGACCAAGTTAGTCCCCCCAATCCCAACCCTGGGCCTAGGCTGAGCAAGGTGTTTATTACCATACAGGGTAAGGACCAGTTCAGAAAGAGCAGCAGATACCTGTCACCATCTTGTATAGTTTATTCCTGATGCCAGATCTTTGTCACATCTCAGTACATATGTGGGGTTTAATTTACCCTTGGGTTGGTAACTGTTTTGGTGACCAAGATACTCAAACCATCTTGGTTTGTGTGCAACTCGGGGGTTTCTCTGGCATGAAGTTTTGAGTGTTTAAGTTAGGAAACCAAAGTAAGTTATTCAGCCTCCCTCATTTTAATCATCTGGACATCTGGTGTCTAATCTCTGGTGTCAGCCATCTAGTATTTCTGGAAGCATTGAGAAAAGCTCCTCTGGTAGACGTATTGAGAAGCGACTATGTCTCCAGCCCACAGATCTTGGTTATTGAGGCTGTAAGTATGGAGTCACGATTGTGAACATGCCATTTGAAGGCCCTGGTACTGCATCCAAGAACCACTCAGAATTTTGCATAAACATATTCTCCTAATGTCCCCAAAACACTCTAATTATGAGGGTGATTCCTGCCAGGAAGTACATTATACTCTGGCTGTGGAGTAGTATTGGGATTCTAAACACTCACTGTTGTGGGACTCAGCAGACAGCTTGGGAGCCAAGGCCCTGCACCAGAGGACAAGTCCCGAGCTCTGCCTTGTCAAAAGCTGATGTTCAGTGACTTCCCATTTTCGAGCACATTCACCTTCGTCTGTTCCCACCCCAAGGGATGCTTGGATGTTCAGTAATAGTTATGAATGGAAGGGAGTGGTTTCTGGTGGCCAAGAACAAAGGCCTGCCCACACGTGTTGTCATGTGCACGTTCCTTCCCCCAGCCCCCAAGGTCTCTCTCTTTGCTCCCTAACCTATGGTTAGCTCCCAAGAGCAATGCTGATGTTCAGATTTTTTAATGAAATCAAGTTAAGTCAAGCTTTACCTTTTGTCAAACTGCAAAACGACAATGGAGAGAGTTGGATGTGACAGCATGAACATGCCCTGGGGCCGTGGAGCCCTTATGGCAAAATGTGGCGAGTGGGTTTGATGTAAGACGCTTTTTGGGGATCTCTGGGATGTTATTTGTCATAGCCTGAATTAGTGCTCGGGAGAGCCACGCTCATGCACCGTGCCCTAACCATGGCTGCTGGATTGTGCACAGAGACACAGATTTCTGCAAGAGGAAGCCATATCTCACAGACTCTGCAGCAGTTACTGGAGTCAGCGCTTAGAGAGTGCCCCACCATTTACGGTTGTGGAAACAGGAGTCAGAGGGATTAAGTTGTTCGCCTCCACTCACACAGTGAGTGAGCAGTAGCCTTCAGTTGTGAATTCATTTTTTTTTTCTGACTTCCCTCAGCGTCCTTACTTGAAGGCCTCCAGCTTAACAAACTGCAGATACTCCAGTCGTGAGTTCATCCTCTCTGAGCTTAGATGGTGTGGCGACTTATGGAAGGTGAGAATCTTCCTGTCTCTGGGTGCACGTTCTGAGGATGGTACCATTGCTGAGCTTTCAACCATGAGGTGAGGGCTCCTTTGCTCCTTCTATCTGGGCTAGGCCACATCCTACAACTTGGATCTGGAATGTCCCACAAAGACCCATGTGCCTCTGTTCTTCATTTGTTCCCTGGCAATGAGGCGAGTGACTTTTTCTTTGCCATGGGTTTCTGCCTTTATATCACCACATGTCTAAAGGTCGAGGGCCAACAGATCATGGACAGAAACCTCCAAACCAGAAGCCAAAGCAAACCTTTTTATTTTTAAAGTTGATTGTTTCAGCTATTTGTTATAGTAACAAACGCTGGGAAACTGGCTTTGGTAATTCCACATCAGCAAATGTGACATGAAATGGAGCATGACCGTGTTTATGCGCTGGGGGTTTGCCTTCTCTTGTTACTGGAAATCGCCCTCTACTGTGGAACATGTTAGAGACACGTAACTTAGTCAACGGGAAGCACTAAGTGGGTGAATGGTGTCGTTTTACCAACCAACAAGTGGTTGACGCTCCTGTTAATTACAGTTGTATGGGTGACAGAAGGAGAGACTAGGGAAGAGTGATCAGTCGGACTCAATTACTTACAGCTTCAAGAGCTAAAAATATATTTGGGATGACTGGGTGTATGGTAACAGATAACTCCACATAGAAGGCAATGCATTTTCTGTAGTCATAGGAGCAAAGGCACACTCACTCAAGTGTGTTCATGTGTAAATGTGCCCCATGTTCGTAGAGTGGCCCCTTCCCTTCCTAGCTTTCTCCATTTCTTCTCCTTTCCCACGGTTTTCTTGTTTCACGCTCCATAGAGTGGTGCACTGGTGCCACTTTTCTCGGGGATTCGTCTTCCCCCACAGGGTCACAAAGTCCTGCTTCTCAGGAGGATTCCTACACTTTGCAAATGTTGTTAGAGTCCCAGACATTTTACGAATTCAACCTCTTTTTTCTGTCTTTCTGTCCCACTGTGGGTCACGGCTTTTCTGGGTCTGAGGAAGAGATCGTGGCTGTGGGAAGAAAGGGAGTTTGTGTGCTCTCTGTGACAGGAGTGGTACAAGGTAGAAGGGGCTGAGGAGTCTCTCTCTGAGGACGTGGTTGGTTTGTACTGAATGACAAGGATTCGGTCCCTTCAAAATATCACTTCTCCCTTCGTTTCATTTTGTTTGGAAGAAAAGTTTGTGTTTCTTCTATAAATATAACATGTGGCCTAAAATGATCTCAGTATGATACGAACAATGTGAAGAGGGCTGCAGAAATGGCTCAGTATTTAGAGCACTGGTTGCTCTTGAAGAGGACCCAGGTTCAGTTCCCAGCACCCACATGGTGCCTCATAACTGTCTGTAACTCCAGTTCCAGGGATCAATGCCATCTTCTGACTTCTGTGGCCACCAAGCATGCATATGGTACATAGGCATACATGCAGGCAAAACATCCACATAAAACAGAGATAAATTAATAAAAAACCATGAATGTTGAACAAGATTTACCAACAGAAGAAAAAGAAACATAAATAAGACAAATCAAAATAAAACAAAAGAATATGAGGAAATTAACGGCATTTCCCCCAGACTGATAAATTGTCTGTTTTTATAATATTGTCTTATGATAAAGAATCCAAGTAGCTTACCACAATGTAAAGTAAAAGAATAGACATTTATGAGATTATTAGTTTTTCAAGCATTCTTTAAAAAATAAAAAGTTGTAGTAAAGTATTTTCTGATATTTTGTTGAAGTCCTCCAGGGACAGTGAGGGACGGCAAACTCTTCACAAAAGGCAAGGCCGTTAAGTAGATCAGGTTTCCTCTCCATGCATCTTTGTCCAAAACTACTCAATGGCTCTTCTAGCATGAATGTAGCTATAGGCCATGGTAATGGGTGAGCACAGCTGTGTTTCAATAATGCTTTATTCACAGAAGCAGGCAGGATCTGGCCTGTGGGTTGAGGTATGCCAGCTCCTCTGTAGAGCATGAAGCTCTGTGCCACAGGCAGTCCTTGTCAGTGTCCTCAAGTCCTAGGTCAACCTTCCCATGGCTAGTTTCCTTAGGTGCAATAGTCGCCGGTATTGGAAAGCACCTCAGGCAAACATCTATTCTCATGTTGCCATTGTAAGTGGAGGAAGAGATTGTGGCTGTGGGAAGAAAGGACGTTGTGTGCTCTCCATGACAGGAGTGGTATAAGCTAGAAAGGGCTCAGAGACTTGAAGGAACTCACTGAGAATTTTGGGCAACCCACCATTTGCATGATTTCCAGCCTGGGTGTGCTTGTGGCTGCATGTCCATCTCTGAGTATTTCCAGTAGGTTTTCAAGAGTCTATTATGATAGCAATACTTAACATCCGTGTGCCAACTTAAATTTGTAAGAGAGGATGGACATTAGAGCCTCTTTTACCCATGAGTGAGGTGTATGTCATGGGCTCTCTGTCGTGAGCTGTGATTGTAGAGTCAGAAAGTGGTAGACTGAGGCACAGACCAATGTCTGCAGGCTCTGAGACGGGCATTCTTTGTGACATCAAGCACTGTTGCTGTGTGGATGCAGGTTTTATTCAAGACAGGGTTTCTCTATGGCTTTGGAGCCTGTCCTGGAACTAGCTCTTGTAGACCAGGTTGGTCTCAAACTCACAGAGATCCGCCTGCCTCTGCCTCCCGAGTGCTGGGATTAAAGGCGCGCGCCACCACCGCCCTGGATGCAGTTCTTCACATACTGTTCCAGCTGCACACACCTGGCAAGATACAGAAGAGGTCACACCAGAGGGAAGGTGCTAGCTTCTTGGTGTACTGATGGCTCTGGTCTTGAATGTGCTTCTGGGTAGAACAACAGAGCCCAGACACTCCTTTCAACTGCTATCTTTGGAGGTTTGATCTGGGGCTGCTAGGCATATGGGCAGGGATTGGAATGAAATCTTCTAGCACTGAAATCTAAAAATTTTCTGTAATGCCCCACTAAATTAGGGAATTTGGTATCTACAAAGAACCTTTGAACATATGTTTTTAGAGAGTCAAGAGGGTAAGGCCCTTTCTGAATAGCAGTTCCTAGGTATAGACTGATTGGGTCAAGCTTGGTCCTAGAAATACACCTGTAGGCTGCCTCTCTTCTCCTGGTGAGCAGTGGTGCACATCTGCATCCTGGAGGCCAGATAACCTGGTGTGATACAAGGTACCTCAACCTCAGGGCCCTGTGGATACCCATTAGTCCCACCATATCCCGTCTCTTGGAGACAGCCTGCCTGGGCAGCCTGGCAGTTCTTCCCACACACATTCCTGGGCACTGCTGAACCTAGCCAGTCCATCCCAGCCTGCCAAGCAGCCCTGCACATGGAGGGCAAGGAGCTGCCGCGAAAGATGTGGGGTCTGAGGCTAGAGCCTGCTTGGGTTTATTATTATTCATTTTGATGTATTCCAATTTCTACTTTGTTTTCCTTCCTTGCTTTGGGGTGGCTGGTGACACAACTTGCTGGCATCACATCTAATTATACTATTTTTAAAATTTCCCTTCACTCCTGATCCACTGGCAAATGTTTTTTAAAAAAAACTTGATGGGATTAAAACGAAATTGACCAGATGGCTTCTTCGCACCTAAATTAGCTCAGTCCAGCAGTGCCAGATTTCTAGGGCACAGGGACCCATTATCCCCACACTCATTTCCTAGAGCTGCCTCCCTCTGCTCAGCCTTCTATATTTATCACATCTGGGACTGGACTTGAGGAAACGGACAGATGTTACTGAGTTAAGAAGAGACGTGAGGCTTCAGGGTTTGGCAGAGACGCCCAGCGATGTACTGGGAAGGGTTCCTAAATGGCGCTAAGGGTCACCTCTTCACCCTTCAGTTCTGGTTCCTAAAACCCAGCAGGAAGGGTAAATGAACTAGAACGATAATACCAAAGCTGTGCTTCATGTTCTGTCCCTGTTTTGATGACTGTTTAGATTTGTTAGAGGGAACAAGAGCTTCTCTGAGGTTTTCCCATCATCTAACATTCCTAAGTTCCTCTAAAATGCCAGACACAGAAAGAAAACCAAGACTATTGCTATGAATAGGACCTGGGATCTTTGCCTTATCAGAATCTATGGGCTGTTTTGGGAAAAATATTCAATAAAGTGAGTCTAGCTGCTAGTAAAAGCTACCCTTTTACTTCAAGACATAGTTGTATTAGCTCATTTTTACATTGCTGTCATGCAGTACCTGAAGCAAGCTACAAAGAAAAGTTTTGGAATGAGAGGGTTTCACATCTGTTGATGACATTCTGATGTCAAAGTCCCAGAGGACTCAGAGTATCACATGGCAAGAGACTATGAAAGTACATATCTATCTTGGGGATAATTGGTCCCCTGCTATTCTCTCCCCCATTTTCTCTTCCTCCCCCTCCCTTCTCATTATAAAACAACTAGAAGTTAATCATGGCACCTCCTATATAAGGACTCTGCCTAACCTTAATGACCTTGCATTGTCTCCTTCTATGTTTCCAACTTCTTAACACGATTAACATACGTCATTAGCAATTAAGCTCCTGCACGAATTCAGGGAGTAGGGAGCAAGGAGACTGCAGCAACAGGGGCCTATAAACTTCAAAGCAATTGAACCATTTGGATTTATAGTATCTCTCTGAAATCTACAAACTTATGGACTCTTTGTTGCCAGCAGACAACAGTGGTCTAGCATCGAAGAGAAACTAAGCTGGGTGAGTTGGGTTTTTATTTTTTTGCCTTTGAATATGCATAGTTTATTCACAAAAACATTCCTTATCATAGCATGCTATTAAGAAGGTTATGGTAATCTCGCGTCAACAGACACCCTGCCAAGCAAGAATGATTGGTCAGGTGGAGACTGCTGCAGGGTTCCACGGAGGAATCTTCTCCAAGCCTGAGAAGGTCCGTTTTTGCTGTGAGGGCCTTCAACTGTGGCAAGCCTGGAGGATGCCACCGTTGGAGGTCCCAGAGGTTCTCGAGAGAATGGGGCAGTTGCTAGTGTTGACAGGAGCTACATGTGAACTCAGGGGCGTCAGATACTCAAGGACCACTGACGCCTGGGCCACATAGTGGCCAGTCTCAAAGTCCCTGTGCCAATAGGTTTCAGCACAGAAGTCTTGGGAACATGGCAGAGCAATACTAAGGGCCATCTCTGAAGTTTCAGTTTTTGTATTCCTCCAGGGGGCATTAGTTTTGTGCTATGCCATTGGAGTTCACAGCTTCGGGCTGGTTCACTGATGTAGCAATGCAATGCTGGGGTTTGTTCATTTGTGTTTCAAAGCCTGCCTCAGGCTTGGCTCATATCAGACCTGCCTTGTGGCCGGCTCCTGTCTTGCAAGCCTTACATTGTTCCAAGCCACACAAAGTGGTTTCCAAGTTACACAAAATGGTTCCACTTACATTCCTAACAACTTTACACTCCCATTGACAATAAATGTAAACAGTTCTGATTGTGCCATGTGCTCATCAACATTTGGTATTTCTAGTTTTGGAGGATGTTAATTTTGATTTTTATTACATATATGTGTGTGAATATCCTATGTGTGATGATTTGTCTTATTGCAACTTGATATGCCATGTTTTGTTGATACTCATGGGGGACCTGCCCTTTCATAAACAGAAACAGAGGGGGAGAGGATTGGGTGGTGGGAACAGAGGAGGGTATTGGGAGGAGGAACTGGGAGGAGAGGAGGGAGTGGAAACTGCAACCCAGATGTATAATAAATACATAAATTAAAAATGAAAAGAATTCTAACCTAACCCTAACTTTAACCTTAACTCTGTCTATTCCCAATAACCTACAAACCTACAAATCTGTCTAGCTACCTAACACTGGCACCAACCTCAAGAGATGGTATAACAAGAAGCTAAGACCAGGAACTTTGAAGGAGTCAGTCAAAGGCTTGTGGTCCCACAGACGTGTGTGACCTCAGTTAAGAAACCTAGCTGCTGATAGCAGTTCTCCACCAGATCCCATAGAACAACCCAGAGTGAGGCAATGGGCTGTGCTACTTGTATAGTTTCCTGGGGACAGGTTTCGGGTAAACTCACAGGAAAGGTTCTCACTCCAGGCACAAAGGTTGAATTTATACTTCCTTTTGTCTTTCTGTTTTACTGCAGGAAACACAAACTTCAGATCTTAGACCTTTCCAGGGAAGAGGTTTGATCTACTTTGTGTCTGGAATGTCCTCAAAGACCCTCATGTTGAATGATTGGTCCTCTGTCTGTGACATTACTGGCAGATGGTAGACTCTTTTGAGGTGGGGTCTAGTGAGGAGAAATTAGGTCACAGGGGCTTGCCCTTCAAGCAGGCGTTGGTATACCAGCTCTTTCCTCTCTCTGTCTCTCGGCCACTGGGAAATGAACAGACCTCAACTATCATGCATGTATTTCCGGCCGTGGTCTCAAAGTGAGAAGCCAAATCAACCATGGACTGAAAGCCCCAACTGTGAGGAAGACTATATCCTTCTTTCTTATTCGATTGTGATGTTCTTTGTCACAGAGATGGAAATCTGACGGTCTCCCTTCTTTGAGCTGCCTGTCCTGACATCAGTATCTCTTTCCCTCAAAGGCATTCCTTTTTCACATTTCTCAAGCTGGGGTCCTTTGGAAAAATGCCCCTCCTCCACACTCCAGGTTCTTTCTTGGGTTTTTGATCTTAGGAAACTCTGAATAGTTTAACACAGGAATTCACTGACATTTTTCTTTTCTAGTTCAGAGGGCTGAATCTATGGTCCATGTAAAAAACTGCAAAAGGTCTATATAAACTGAGCCAATCCCTCAGTTTAGATGTCTGTTGATTTTAAGATTCTCAGCCTCTAAGCCATCAGTGAGGGCACATGTGGTCCCATGAGTGACACTTGATCATCTAGTTTCCTTTTTAAGGTGGACATTAGCAATTTAAAACTAAAGTTATTGGTTTAAGAAAAGCCAGAGAGTTGAATCTCATGTTGGGAAATGGATATTTTTGTCTCGGTAGGGGCTCTGGATTGGTCCTGTAGGAATAACGGCATCACATGAGTAGATTGAAGAACACCAGGCTCGTTCCTATTCTAAGGAGTCTAACAGCATCACACTACAGTAACCCTTGCTTCTAATGGTTATTCTGGGTCGTTCTATTTTTAATCTCTGGAGCAATGCCAATTCTGGTTAAATTATCTTCTGTCTATGAAGCACAATTAATACAAGCCCAGAGACAGATATTGGGGTTCAACCTGAAGGTCAGAAAAGTAAAACAGACAGCCACTGGCTCTTACCTCTACCTCAGTCCAAAACAGCGGTCCTGATTTCAGGAATCCTCAGAATGAGAGTGACTGAGAGCTGTCTCCTCTCTAGTGCTGGGATTAAAGGTATGCACCACTATTGTCCGGTTTTTATGGCAAACTAGTGTGCCTACTGGGATTAAAGGTGTGTGTCACCACTGCCTGGTCTGTAAGGCTGACCAGAGCAGCTATTTTACTTTCTGATCTTCAGGCAAGCTTTATTTCTTCAAATACAAATGAAATATCACTACACTTCTAGTCTTCTCTGTTGCATGAGGAGTGAGGCCCCTTGTTTGTCCCGGCTGCCAAGCTAGTTTACACCCAAAATAACCATACAGGAACTGTATTAATTAAAACACTGTTTGGCCCATTAGCTCTAATTTTTTTTTTTTTGGTTTTTAGAGACAGGGTTTCTCTGTGGCTTTGGAGCCTGTCCTGGAACTAGCTCTTGTAGACCAGGCTGGCCTCGAACTCACAGAGATCCGCCTGCCTCTGCCTCCTGAGTGCTGGGATTAAAGGCGTGTGCCACCACCGCCTGGCTCTAGTTTCTTATTGGCTAATTCTTGTATCTTAACTTAACCCATTTCTATTAATCTGTGTATCACCACTGACTGTGGCTTACCAGCAAGATTCTAACCTGCGTCTGTCTCAGGCAGAAGATCCATGGTGTCTCGCACTCTGCCCTTCTTCCCAGCATTCGGTTCTGTCTTCTCTGCCTACCTAAGTTCTGCCCTATCAGGCCCAAAGCAGTTTCTTTATCCATTAACAAATGAAAGCAACACATGAACAAAAACACCTCCTACACCATTTCCTCTTTTCTGTTTAAACAAAAAAGGCTTTAACTTTAACATAGTAAAAAAAAAAAAAAAACAAAAACCACAGGACTCATGTGCACAACTGAGGTCCCAGACATGAACTGGAAATTCTTTAAAAATTGAGACACAAAATGTTTCTGAAGTTTTCCCTCATCTCCCTGAGCTTAGCAAGAGGGATCTAATTCAGTCTCACAGCGACACAAGTAAAGAACTAGACAAAGTGCGAGAAATAATGACGCCGAGGGTACTGACCAACCAGAAAACAATGGCAGAAGAAGCAGAAAAGTTGAGCGGCCCTGCTGCTGCTCAGTTGACATCTGGAAAACATTTCCAGTCACAGTGACTAGAAAAGGAGCCCAGGCCCTGTTCCTGCTCTCACCGAGGTGGTAGAACTGGAAGTCCTAGGAAGTCAGTGCAGTAAGAGTTTTCATGGGAGATCGCAGGAAATGGGAAACCAGTGGAGAGAGCATTTTAGAAGTCTTCAGTGTCTCAGTAAGGACTTAGCCGAGTACCAACCAGAACATGTTCACAAGGAAACCCACTATCTAAAAACTTTTGGTGGAAACCATTTTCCCATCTTGTGTTCATCTTTTCATTAAAATTAGTATCATTTCTTGTCTTCTTCCCAACAGAAAAAAGTAGACTATCAGTAGTATGTTATGAAGGATCAGTTTTTCTTTGGGAAAGCATGAGAGCTCATTGACACACCGAGATTTTTACAAGCATCTCTCTATGTGGCCATATTGTCTTGTGTGTTCTCTGTGCAGTTTCTTCTTCTTAATGAAGGCACAACCAAGAAGCTGGCACTGACAAAAGCCATCAGTGTTATCTGGATTTCCCTTTCTGTCTGTATTCATGTCTTGTGTAAGGTTCTATATGATTTTATCACATGTGTAGGGAACAGTCAACATCTGGAACTCTTCCATTACCTCAAGAGTCTCTTCTTCCCCTCTAAATAACCACATCTGCTTCCTCTCCATCCTACTCCAACCCTCAGTAATCACGAATCTTGTCTCCACTTCTGTGATTTCATCATTTCGAGAGTGTTATGGAATCAGGATGTTATGTGATATTCTTTGATTGACTTTATTCTCATCATTCTCTTTTTGCCTGTCCAACTTGTATATATAAATAGTTTGTTACTTTTCACTCACTGAAGGCATGTCAGTTATTCCCAGTGAAAGGATGTATTGGTCCTTGGGATTGGTATAATTAAGTACTGTTAACTGAATGGCTTAGAAACAACAGAGCTATGTTTCACAGTTCTAGAAGCTGAAAAGTCCTTGAGGCATCAGCAGATTTGGTGTCTGGTGAGGGCTGGCTTTCTGGTTCATGCATTTCTGGTTCTGGCCATTTTCTTGCTGTGTCTTCCCATGGAGGGTAACCATAAAGGATTACCCTTGGGTCTTTTTCCTAATTGTGCAGATTCTGTTCATGAAGGTTATGCCCATATGATCTAATCACATCCTAACGTCCCTACTTCCTAACACTATCACCATGGAGATTGGGATTTCAAAATATGAATATTTACAGGGCATAAAAATTCGGACAATACCATGGGATATTACAAATAATACTGCTATGCACATTTGCATACATATTTTGAACATGAACAGAAGATCCTTTATGTGGAATTTTGCCCAGGAGTGCAATTGCTAGACTGTGCAGTAGTCAAATATTTAGCTTTATGTAAAACTGCCAAACCATTTCTCCATGTGGCTGTACATGTCCACCACCAAACTATAAATGATTATATTTTCTCCTCCTCATTAGTATTTGCTATTATCATTTTTTTGTTTTAGCTATATGTTGTCTATAAGGGTTTCTTTATATCCTGTAGGATGGGGTAGGAAAAGTCAAATATTTGAAAAGGAAAAGAGTGGTAACAGATGCCTAGTAAGAAATCCTCTGTCTGTCTTGAAATCCCAATTGAGGGAGGACCTCGGGCAAACCTTTCGGGGATAGTCTGAATGGAGAGTTGGTGTGGTAGGACAGGTCTTTTCAGACTTCCTCTATGCATGACACTTTTTCACCTGGGAAATTTTTATGTGACTCCAGGCACATAGGTATATAAAATAAGCATAAATTAAGCATTTACTAGTAATAAATCACAAAGAAATTTATTTTTAAACAACTCTTGGCTATGCATATAATTTTAATGTTTATTAAAGACAAAATCAAATTTGCACACTAATGAGATAAATATAATCTTTAGTTTTAAATAAGCAATCAAGTTTTGGCTGAATACTTGACACTGGAAGATGCAGAGTTGACAGATATTTTGATTTTATAATAGTCATCAATGAGATGATAGCTTCCCATAAATATATAATATAAAACAACAGAGTATGTTTGGAGTCATTTAATCAATTATTGTAAATTCTGTCTCAACCCTAAGCCAAAATCTATTTAACTAATTTTTAAAAAATGAAGCTCAAGTCAATGACCCAAATGGATTTTCAAAGTCAGACAGTCTAACAGTCCAATCCAAATATATATATATATATATTAATTTGATACTTATATCCTAAGGATTGCCAGAAGAGGAATATTAAGTACCCCAACACTACACTTTTTTGTTTTAGAGCATTATGCTTGTAGGAGCAGAGAATTCGATATGTATAGGAAAAAAGCCACTGTAATTCATAACATGCAGGTTCTTGAGTCTGAGAAGGCGTTTCAGGCACCACTTGGATAGTATGGCAAGTCGTGTGATGCCAAGTACCTGTGATTTCAGAAGCAAAGCTGCAGTGAGGCCGTGCAGTTCATGGGTGAGGGATGCCATAAAGATCTCAGATTCATCATATTTGATTTTGAGTTAAGTTTTTGGTCTTCGCATGCTTGCAACTATGTAACATTGTCAGATTGTGACCCCCCCCGAATTCAGTTATGTGATTCATCTTCCACCATGGTGTCTAAGAAACAGTGAGACAGAACTCAAAGAATGTTTTCTTGCTAAGTAGTATTCTAGCAATGCAATTGCAGTGCCTATATGTGCTTCAAGAGTGAACTGAGCCTTAAAAGCTCATGAAAATGTATTAAACTTGGCATTTATGTATCATAGTTATTTTTAAAAAGAAACAGATTTAAATTTTCCTTTTTGTTTTCTAGACAGGCACTCACTATATATGTAACCCTTGCTGTATTAACCAGGCTGGCCTTGGTGTCAGAGATCTGCCTATCTCTCTCTCCTGAGTGCCGGGATTAAAAGCTTACGCCACCACACTCTGCTGAATTTTCCAATTCTTTGACAATCCTTTTTCAAAAATAAGTGTAGAACAGCTGCGTCCAAAATGTTTTCTCCAAAGTCCTTTTGCTTCTGGCTGCTAATAGAAAAAGGCAAAATCCAATAAAAATGGCTTTATGAGGGGTTAGATATGAATAATCATGAGAAACTCGAGAGAATATGTGTATTCAAGTCATGGAATCGCTGTGTTTTAGGAACACTTTGTCAAGCTAGTGTTACATGAGACACACTTTGGTGACGCCCTCCTAGGGACAAGCTATGTTCTGCAAATGCAATTTAAAGCCGAGACGAGAAATCAGTGAAATGTCAGGAAATAGTCAAGCAGGGCTCTTCACAGGGATCACGATGATAAAAATTGCTTACCTCTGCATACTATTTCTCAACTTTATTAAACAGCTTGAAGAGCAAGGGTCTGACTGTAGGTGCCAGCAGAGCAAGTAAGGCACGGAAACCCCTCTGTGTGATATGTGTGGGGGTGACATGGGGGGGACAAGCCAAGTGAGAGCCAGGTAGGCTGCCTCAAAGAAGGCCCCAGGCAGGGAGGGGGAAGCTGGGTCAGAGCCAATGGTAAGGAATTGTATTTTCAATAATGATTTTTCTAGATGCTATTGCTATTCTGCCATTTGAGCTAGAAACTACAATCGTTCTTTCTCAGTAAAACCTAGGAGGAGGAAAGGCTGAGAGGCAGCCCCTTGGGCCAAAAGGGATGGAATTGTACCTCAGGATGGAAAGGAGAGCTAAGGGTTAGGTGGGCAGAGCTTTTGTTTCTTTCGCCTAGGATGGGACTGTGTGCTACCCTGGATTTTCTGGAAAGCCTTACAATGCCTCTGAGATGTCCTCAAGTAGGAAGTCATCCTATGACTATTTCTTTGGCTTCTTTTCTCACCAAAGATCAGAAGCTGACTTTGACTGGATGGTTTAGGGGGTCCCATATTTCTTTCACTACAGATTTCAATGCCACACCTCCCACTGTCTAGTCCATTGGACTGACATGTCAAGATCTAAGAAATCTTTTTCATGGCTTTCAAATTGGCAATTTGGGATCTGGTCCTGAGGACACACGGGGTTTGGTGACCGAGTTCTCAGCCTAGATTTTTCTCTGCAGTATCAGGTGTATTTATGGTCTCCTTCAATCACAAGGCTTTAGTAAATGCTGAGAAATGGGGGAGGTTTTGCATTTGTCGGCTACATGGCTTTCTCTGCGTGAAGATGACTTAAATACTTTTAAAAGATGTTCTTCCCCTTGTGAACTTGCTTTCTACAGATGAAGCTGCAGGTGCCCTTGAACATGGATTTCCAAAACCTCAACTAAGACAAAGATTGCTCAAGAGAGCATGGGTGTCATGGTTTGAATGAGAACAACGTCTGTGGGATCACACATCTGAATACTTGATACCCATTTGATGGAATTGTTTGGGAAGAATTAGGAGGCATGGCGCTCTTGGAGATGTGACACTGAGGGTGGGCTTTGAGATTTCAAGTGATCCCTGCCAGTCTTCTTGCTTCTCTCTCTCTCTCTC
>JAQHUG010000062.1:5090665-5115356 GCA_028555095.1 Dicrostonyx torquatus
TCTCTCTCTCTCTCTCCCTTCCTCATGCTTGTGCATCAAGATATGAGCTCTAGGTTTTCCTTCGCTCCACCATCAAGGACTTTAACCATCTGGAATTGTAAGCCATGTTACATGCTTACTTTTATAATTTGCCTTGGTCAGGGTGTTTTTTCACATTAATAAAAAAGTAACTAAGACGATGGGGAAAGATAGTGATTAAAAAATGGCTGTATGGAAATCTGAGTAAATCCAAAAGAAAGTCTGTCTCCCTTTTGCTTCATTATGGAAATTCCTGGAGCAGAGTGAGGGGTGGGTGGGGTGTCTGAGATCCTGCTATGTGATTTTGGTATTAAGCATAGCTCTTAAAGAACATATTGTATCCTGGCCACACCCACAGCCATTGTATGAAAAAGTATATTTCTTTCTCTTTACCCCTTCCTGTTCCTCTTCTTCTCTCTCCTCTTCTTCCCCTCTCTCCCCCTACTCTTTTTCTTCATCATCTAAGACTATTTGTAAACAATCTGGTAGCAGAAGTCTCTCATGGGATGCAATGGACAGGGAACTATTAAGAAGATGTATGGGTCATTGCCATCTAGTGACCCGGGAAGAACATGGATGGTGGGTAAAAGCCAATGTCTGTGTCTTTTACCTCATCCCATAGAGTTTGAAGCAGATTCTTTCTCCATAACGAGTCTCCAGTGCCTAGTTTATGTCCTGGAGCCCTCTGGGCGGGGAGCCTGCACAGCTGGATCAGAGCTGGAGCTGTGATTTCTTTAAATTTTATTTCCTTATTATAGAGTCAGAAACCAAGTGTCCTACTCATTTCTAGGGTGTAGAAAAATCTTTCCCCTACCCCCTCCCTGAGTTGGGCAGTTACCTTAGCAGTGGGGTTGTATCTTCATGAGGATGGTGGTTTTGAATCAAATGGGCCTTCTTTCTGTGGAACCGGCATCTCTGCCTGCTCAGGAAGAACTTCCCTTTGTGGGGTATAGCAGACGGTAAGTGAGGGTGTGACCCGTAGGTGGTCCATTGTCCCTGAAGTCTGGAGGGCTGAGGGACTATTTAAAGAGTGAGTTCAGGGATTTAGAAAATCTCTTAGTGCAAGACCTCTGAAAATCATGTAAGTGTCTCTGATTTTGCTCAAGACCTGGCTGAGAATTCAGACTTCTAGGTCTTAGTGGGGCTACCAGTACTTGCTCTGACGGAGGCTCTTCTGGCCACTTCCACCTTCTGGCTGGCAGGAAGCCTTCAGAAGCTTTTCAACAGAGTGCCAGCCAGAGAACAGGAACCATAAATGGGAAAATATGAAATTTAATATTTTCTGCTCTCATAGAATATAGTATTTTAATTTCCCTTACTTTGCCCTACCTCATTCCACAAAGAACATGTGAGATGACTTACAGATGCATACAATGCAAAACAATAAAAATTAACAATTGCATGAGTTAGAGAGAGATGGGAAGATAGTAAGATGAAACCACAGATAATTTTATCATCCCAAAATGCACACTCCTTGGTCCTTTGTGTCCTATAGTTGAGAAAGAGATTTGACCCTGTAGTGAAGCAAGTTCAAGGCCTAAAACATTCAATGAAAGCCATTTTAGCAGAGGAATCAATCCAGAACCTAGAACTTTGATTTGATGGATTATAAATACATAATATACCATATATAAATATATATTAATAATATGTATTGTATATAAATCTATGAGCATTTTACATGATTTGTTTTAATCTTAATGTGCTTTTTATTCATTAAAAATCTTATGCCATGTGTGATGGCTATTCTTGTCAACTTGACAATATCTGGAATTGCATGTGGCCAAGAAGCTGGCCACATCTATGAGGAATCTTTCTTGATTGAATCATTTGAGGGGGAAACCCACCCTAAATCTGGATTTTTTGAGGTGGGACTATACAACTTCAATCTGGGTGACACCTTCTAGTGGCAACCTGAATGAAGGACAAGAAAGAGGAAAGTGCTGCTCTTTGCCCACTTGCTCTTGCTAGTGCATCTCTTCATCCACTGGTAGTAGAGCCTACTTCTTGAGGACTCTGATGCATAGGAAGCCCAGCTGAGACATCCAGCCTTGTGGACTGAACAACTACTGGGTTCTTATACTTTCCATTAGTAGACAGCCACTGTTGGACTAGCTAGACCACAATGTAAGCCAATTAATAAATCCTACACATTTATTTATTCATTCATTCCATCAGTTCTGTTCTTCTCAAGAACCCTGGTCAATACACCATGTATCACTGATATGTGATATTATACTGCACTATAGTGCACACCTACTCTACCAAAGAACAGGTATGCTCTCAGCTATGTGTGCATTGTGACAGTGCCCCTGTCTTCTCCATCCTATCCTCTGGCTTCCTTCTTCCACCAAAGACAATCATTGTCCTGAATTTTATTGACCATTTCTTTCAGTTTTAATAGTATGGTAGAGAGTTCTTCTTTCAATGGTAGAATTCTGCAGTGAAATCACCAGGGTCTGTATTTATTTGTTTAATTTTAGTTAATAAATTTTTCAAAAAAAATGTTGCTCCAATCTTGTTGCTCATTATAGATCCACTTGAATTATTTATTTCATTTTAGTTTAATTTTGGTAGGTCATATGTATCTAAAATTTAATCCATTTCTTTCATGTTTTCCAATTTAGTGGAATGACTGCTAAAAGATGTCTATTAGCTTAGGTATTTTGTTTCTTTATTTTGATTAACTTGGCAGAAAGTTTGTTAATTTTGCTTGCCTCTTCTAAGAACCAAACAATGTTTATTTTTTTTGTTGCTGTTTCTACTTCTTTAGTTTCTGCCCTAATCTTAATTATATTTCCCACCTACTGCTTTTGGGTTTGATTTGCTCTTATTTTTCCAGCTCATTAAGGTGTATCATTAAATCACTTAAGTTTTCTCTGATGTTTAGATGAGATAGCACAGTATTACAAACTTTTGTCTTTAGGACCATATTCATTGTATCTAGAGGATTTGGTATTCTGTGTTTTCATTTTTCATTTAGTTCTAGGAATTTTGGTTTTGCTTCTTGATCTTTTCAGTGGCTCATTCAGTGTTCAAGTGTGTTGTTTAATCTTCATAGCTGGTGCACTTCATGCAGTATTTCTGTTGGGGATGGCTACCTTTATTCCTTTGTGGTAGATTATAGGATGTAATTTAAAAATTGCTGTATTTGTTACGATTTGCTTTGTGTCCTAATACGTGATATATTTCTGGACAAAGTTACTATTGGAAAAAATGTATATTTTCTAGTGCTAAAGTGGAAAGTTCTGTAGCTGTCTGTTAGTTGCATTTTATTTTGGTTTCACTTAGCTCCACTGTTTCTCTATTTTGTTATTACTTTAATTAAAATATTATTTTTTAATTTTATGTATGGGTGCCTACATATATGTTTGTGTACCATTTGTATGAGGTGATTGTGGAGTGAGAAGAGGGTAACTGATTCCCTGGACCTGAAGTTACAGACAGCTGTGAGCCACTAAGTAGGGCTGGGAATCAACACTTGGTCCTCTGGAAGAGAAGCCAGTCCTTCTGATTGCTGAGCCATCTCTCCAGCTTCTCTCTGCTTATTTTTTTGTTTGGATAACAATGGTATTAAAACTATTTCTGAATATGTCTTCTGACACACATATTAAAGAGTTTCGTAATGTACACCTAGGATAGTAATTACTGGGTATCCATTGCAAGATAATTCTAAAATACTTTCCAAATCAATTATACCAATGTTCATTAACATAACCATTTTAAATCCTTATTTGATATAGGCAATAGAACATTGATGTTTTGCCTATTCTGTGGCATAAAAATGATACCTTAGGGAAAGTTAGTTGCAGTTTTTTGACTAGCAAAGAAATTAAGAATCTTCTCTTCTAAGAATTTTCTGTTTTGTTATTTTGTATTGTACATATTTCTATTGAATTGTCATTTAATTGATTTATAGAACATTGAAATATATTCTCTTAGACCAACTTTTCATCATGTACTTCTAACTAGACATTTTGACTGACTTTTATGCCTTTAATTCTTCCTGTAGAACGACCACTCACAGCTCTGTTCAGAAGACTTTCTCCTAAGCATTTACTGCACTTTTGAATTCAATCTTATTTTGAGAGAAAGGTCTCACAGGATAACAAGGTAAACATATTAAAAAATTAATTTTACTATTTTGCTAGCCTAACTCTCTGTTCTGTCTTCCACTTAAGAGATGTTTCTACAAATAAGTCATCTGATGTCCCCGAACATGTGGTTTGTGGTTAGTTCTTCCTTTATACACTGGTCAATAGCTAATATCTGTGGATACTTGTTCATAACTATCGCTAGGACCCATTTCTACCTCTGTATCCCCAATGATGTTTCTTTATTCAATAATCACAGGAACTCAAGTGGTGGCAAGACATCCCCAGCTGGACCTGCAGAATTGCTTTAGTCTGGAACCAGGGTACTATGCTGCCAAGTACATTACATGGTCAAATTACTCCTTTGTTTAAAAAGTTTTAATGGCTTCTATCATTTACCCCATCTTCAATGCATCATGGGTTCAAACACTCTCCATAGCTTGACCCCAGCTCACCTTTTGTTTTTTACTTACTGTCACATCTTCTGCATGTTCAGTGTGGCAGTCATACCCAGACATGGTAGAGTCTGTAATGCCTGATAAGAATAATAAAAAATAATTGGATAATACAAAGAATCATAAAAATGTAAATATACACGTGATACATATTTTATTTTAACTCAAAACATAGAAAATACATTTTGAATGTATTTTCATTCAGCGTTTGGAAATGGAGCCAAAACCTTTCCTTGGCATGTGGGTTGATTGGGGTTTGGAGTCATCTTTCCTGCACAAACCACACCAGTAAAGGAACATTTATGATTTCCAGTTACAGCTCTTTAAAAAAAAAAGTGGCTTGAGAACTTGATGACATCCATGAAGCAATGTAAATGTATAATGCATTGAAAAACTTGGTTCTACCCAAAGTATGAAGAGATGTTTTGTCTATATCTAACTTAATTGCATTTTGTTTTTGAGCTTCATCTTTCTGAGAAATGTGTTTGGTTCCTCTATCAAAGGTAGTTAGTCCTTTCTCTCTGAGCTGATTAGCTAATCATGGCAGACTTTGAAGTCTCGCTTCCACCAATGGAATGAGACCGTCACTACCTACTTCAGAGATAAAAGAAAGTCACCATTTTGGCATATGTGTTTGTTAGCTGAATTTGGGTTCTGGTATACCCTTTTTGAGGAAAAAAAAAAGAATTCACTTTGCTGAATTATTTTTGCTGTGTTCATGTGTTCCTTTATACTACACGGAGAGTATTCATTTCCCATAATCTTCATGAAGTTGCTGCAAAGAATGATAAATTGAATAAAAATAGCAACTTCCTTTTAAAAATTATATTACACAAGTTTACATAATACTTAATTCTATAATTATGCTAGCATTGAGACTTGTGTGCACAGCATTGGCAGTAAGCACACATGACCCTCGACAAACATATCACTTACTTTACCCCTTGGTTGCAAAGGCGCGTAGACTTATCAACCACATATGCTCAGGATACTATGCATTAAGCAAAATGTTTTACCCAGGAGTTAATGGAAGCAAATTTGGTCAAGAGAATGCTACTTGCAGTTCTTTAAATTACCCTCTCCAACTTTTAGTCTCAGTAGGTTTTTTCTGCTTGTATTTATTTACTTACCTACTTTTGAGGCAGTGTTTTTCTACTTAGCCAAGGCTAGCCTGAAACACACTGTGTAGCCCAGGGTAGTCTCAGATTCCCAATCGTCCTGTCTCCACTTTGTAAGTACTGCATACTTATATTTCTGTGCCTGACTCCTGATTGAAATTTACCCTGTTTTTCTTCATGTCTTAGTGTACATGTTGCTCCATCTGACAAATCTCCTGCAGTTTCCCAAGACATAGGGAGAAGCCTCATGATCTTCATCTGCCTCTGTTTAAGGTTTCTCCACACTTTGGAGCTGGAGGACTCTGTCTTGGTGGGTTTGTTTTGTTGGTATGTGTCGCAGCGTCCTTGTCTCATGGACACACCAGTAGTACCTTCCCTTATTCAGGATAATAAAAAAAATCCCCTGGGGCACAAAACTGCCCTGGTTGAGGATTGCTTCTCTAGATGAAAAGTGATTGCTTGGCGACTTTAGTTTTTGGATTGATGTAGGATGAGTATCTGCAATGAAGCTTATAAATTCAGGAAAAGACAGAGGGGCAAGTTGGTCCACGTCCAAGTTCCGTGCATTTCAGGGCACTGAATTTGGAGCAGCGCTGTGTACCCAATAAGCTACCTTTACTGCCAACAGAAGATTTGCCAATAATGTTTAAAATGATTATACCTGGAATTATTACTGTTTTGAGATAAGTTCTTGTTATGTAGCTCAGGCTGGCCTTAAATTCATGACCCTCCTGCCCATACCGCCCAAATGCTGGGATTACTGTTGCATCTTCACATAGACTTTAAATTATTCCTCAGCCTGTTTCATGTCTGCCTTTCCTTCATCCCCTTTACCATCTGCCAGCCATCGCAGGCCCTTCGAGGGAGAAAGACATGCTCTACCGGCCAGCTGAGATTTATTAATATATCACCAGCTACATTTGAGCTCCGTGCTCCTGAAGTTTCTGTGAGAAGGAATTTATAGGGGATGGGGCTGTGGAGTAAGGACTGCAGTATTCAAACCACAGTCCGCTTACTACTCCATCCAAGTCAACAGTCTCCCTCTCATGAAGATAAGCTCACGAAACTTCGAAGTAGGAGTCACTTTCCATATGTTCTTGGCACTGCCCCTCCCATCTATGGAACTTGTATTCACTTGTTAATAAATATTTCTGAGCACGTACTACATGCCAGACATCGAATGAAATGATGGGGATTGCACATATGACTACGCAATTTGCCTCAAAGTAAGTTTTGTCTATATACACCTTAGCCTCCTGTTGGGCTGCTTGCTGGCTAGAGTCCTTGAAGCTGTTCACCTGTGGCTCCCCAGATTTGAGGAGGTATTAGGAAGGAGGTGATTCAGAAGATAAAGAAATGGTTAGAGGGCTAGCTGGCTGTCTTGAGGAATTGCCAAAGACCCCGCTGGCTCTCTTCCAGTGGCAAGAAACATTCCAAGGTGCAGATCTCATCTAGAAAGGGGACCCCTTTCAAATACTAAGGGCTTTTTCTCCCAAGACTATGAAGCATATATAAGAAGTGTCAGGTGGGCGACAGATAGGCAAGACCTCACAGCATGCCTCACGCACCTGCTGCATCCACCCAACGACAAACCGTCTGTCCTTCTGTGCGGGCTTTCTGGTCTCCAAGGTAAGGAGTTCTCAGAAAGCAATCCATAGCCCCTGTAAGTTTGCCCAGAGTGAATGGATCTTCACGAGTGTTCCCAAGAGTAGCTGTTGTGGTTTATGATTTTTTCTCTCAGAGAGGCTGGCAATAAGAGGGCCGATGACTAACCTCAGAAGGGCACATTAGTGCTCTGTTAACTGATCGCCTGCAGAGGAAGGGAGAAATTCCTGCTAGATTCCCTGCTCTGGTCCACCCTGGCTCTGCTTTCCATCCCAGGATCCTTCCAGCCGTACAAACATACACAGTGTCACCATGGTGATGCTGGGACAGTGGCAGGCATGTGAAGAGAGCATGAGGCCAAATCTCTCCTCTGTTGCTCTGTTAGGTGGGGAGGGAAGCCTTTAACAACAGCCTTGGAAACACCCATGTTATCCTCTGACTTTTGCAGGAGAACAGCTACCCTGATTAAATACGCAGTGGCCTGCTCTCCTCTCCTCTGCTTTGTTGGTCAAGGAAAGCTAAACTATGAAAAACACTGAAGAAGATGTTCAAGTGTGAGCTGAGCCTTGTACCCCAAAGGCTATACTTCAAATGGTTTGCCAGGTGTGGAAGTGGCGTAGGTAGATGATATGGGCTGGCCATACCAGATTCTTAAACCCATTTTCTTTGGGACTTCCCAGTATTGGCCCCTGTCTCTATTCCCAGCCCAGTTCAGCTGCCATCTCATATTGAGGTCATTGTGGCAGAATCCCAGCAGGTTTCTCCTTTAACCCTTCTCTGGTCATGGTTATGTCACATTGAACCCTGGTTCTCTTTCAGCATCCCCATACTCCCCCTGGGGGGGGGAACTAGATTCAAAAGACTGTCAAGAAGAGACAAGGATAAAGAGAGGCACTAGAGACAGAGGCGAGGTGGGGGTTATCAGCAGGGCTTATGTCCGCTGTGCCATATGAGGTATGTCCCTAATGCCAACTCTGACCACTTGGTAATGGCTCTGATGCTGTGCTGATGAAGCCTCTCAGCTGCACCTGGCTCCATAATGAAGATTATTGGTAGTCAGTTACCAGTGCCTCTGCCTGGAGCAGCAGAAGAGATGTTCATTCCTGGAATGATGTCTCCGCACAGGCACTCTGTGGCTTCTAGGCAAGCCTGCTGTGACTTCCTGCCCAGAGGTTTCTGGCTGCCTTCAGTCTTACCTTGCCCTGGAGCAGACCAGCTTGAGCTCCTGCTTCTCAGGTCACCCTTCCCGCAGCAGTTGGGCACGGTTCCTTTCTAGTTCCGGAGGGCAGCGCACAGCTCTCTACTCCCATGTCCCGAGCCCAAGGCCTTTTTTCTTTCTAGAGACTTTAAATCACTTTCTGTAAAGCCCCAACTCATGGCCATCTCCTCCATGAGCTGTATAGACAGCTTTACCCTTAATGGCCTCTCAACACTTTTCTCCATTTTCCTGACATTGCAGATTGGACAGAACACACCAGGACCAAGACAATTCTGTCAGAACTACACCACTGTGGACAGGACCAAACTTGGTTACCTTACTATAGAAATAACTCCTCTTAACTGCCTGCCTACTGTGCTTTCTTCTCAGTCTTGGTCACAGAAACTGTAATACTTCAACACATGAGATCTGCTTACACCTTCCCAGTTTATGTTAAATCTGTGTTAACAGTTAAATATAATGGCACCATTGAACTTATGAGTCAACTGAGGAGGACAAAGATGGATGTTTTGTAAATATTTTTTTTTATGTGTGATTGTCTATTCACTTACTGAACAGTGTCTTTTAAGGAGTACAAGTCTGTGTTTTTGATGGAACCCCTTTTTTCCTCTTCTCTTTGTATAAGTCATGTCTTTTGTATGATAGCCAAGAAATCTGCCTAAACTACAGACACAAAGATTTTTCTTTGGTTTTTTTTTTTTTAACTAGATGTAATAGTTTTCAGCCTATAATTTATTTAGAGTTAATTTGCATAATATATACAGTAGGGATCAGAACTAAATTGTTTTTTTTTTTTGCGTAGGTGTCTCCAGTTGCTCATTGAGTATTTGTTGAATTATTATTTCAGTACAGTGTGTTAAAATGACTCAGGCTTTAATCTGGAATCAGAGTGAAGTATGATCCTAATTAGTCTTAATAATAAAAACCCAGAGTCAGACATTGGAGTAAATGATGAAAGATCAGAGAAGCAAAGGAGCAGCCATAGTCACTGCTTACCTCTCCAACTCCTCAGACCAAAAAGGCTGAGATCTTGTCTACATCCTGCCTTATCACTTCCTCTCTCCATCCAACCTTATCATTCCCCATCCCCTGTTTGTACAGACCTCCAGACCTCTATGGTTAACTAGTGTCTAGTTCCACACTCTAATCTCCAGACAAGCTTTATTTGTCAGAACACAAACAAAATATCACACATTTCCCCTTTTTGTCTAAATAAAAAGGGAAAATTATAACTAACAGAAAAACTATCTATAAGAAACACAATAACTATATACAATATATACAATTGCCAGGAGGTGGTGGTGTGTGCCTTTAATCCCAGTACTCGTGAGGCAGAGGCAGACAGATCTCTGTAAGTTCTAGGGTAGCCTGGTCTACAAGAGCTAGTTCCAGGACAAGAGTTACATTAACAATGTCTAGCCCATTTGCATTTGACAAATTCAGAGAAAATTTTCCATTATCCTTTCTATTGCATTGTACCTAATTCACTCTTCATCCTAACTTGCATTACCAACCCAAACCTATCTTTTGATGTTTCTCAACCTTAAACACTTTACATTTCTTTTGTGAGTTTCTTTACTGAATTTGTTAACAAGGAAAATTGTAACTATAACTATCTAGTCTTAAACTCTCACACAGACCCGAGAAGAAAATATTACCTGAGTAAACAGAAAGTGTAAGCAAGTGACTTCCAAAAATGTGAGAAATGACAGAAACAGTTGGCTGCCTGGACAGTCAACCAAGGTTTCTCTGTAAACATTCTCTGCATCCATCTTTGTCATACAGACCTAGAATATCTGATAGACTTTTCTGTGAAGTATGATATTCTGAAGGGCTATCCTTCCTTGTCTTGGAAAAGTTTGGCAGTCACTTTTTTTGGGTCCTGCTTATTCAATTTGGACAGCATACTGACAGTAGTCAAGGTAAAGGCACTTTCTTACTCAGTAGCTAACTTTTAACAAAAAGAAAGTAAACTTTATATTGAGTTTCTTTGATACTCATCATCTCTGAAATAGATCGATGCTTCCAGGAATAGACATGTCTCATTATCATAAAAAAGAACCTGTTATTAAAACATCTTAAATACCATATTCTGTAGATCTCTGAAGTATTTAAAGATCACCTATCAACCTAAAAAAATATATGTTTGACCTTGAAAACATACCTAACATGACTACAAATTTAATTGTAATAGGTGACTAACTACTAACCTGTATTTTTATTATCCTAAATAGTGTGTAATAATAACTTTCAAGGACTAGCAATTTGCATTACATTGTTAAATGAGCAGTATAGGTACAATACCTTGAAAAAGACTAGAAACAAAAAGAACTTTAAATTTCTATCAATTTAAAAGATGATATCAATGTAAAATATTTAAAATTTTTAGTCATTTTTTTGTTTTAAAAGTAGACTCAATAATCTACCCTTTTATTTTTTCATATTTGTATCTCCCCTTTTTTCTTTTCAGAAAAGAAACTCTGAATCTACACTGTTTAGCTTTTTTCCTGATCATTACCAATAATAACTTGTAACAAACCCCCTTAAATGATGACAAATCTCCATTAACCCATTGAATGACCACAAATCACCTCCCCCACTTCTTGGGAATAAAGACATTGTGTACTTAAAATCTGCTGCTGTTTGGGGATGACAGCATTTTAGGGGACCTTGAAAACGATTAATTGTCAAGTCCTGAAAGAGCTAACTATATCATTTGTTGCCCACTTTCTGTGTAATGTGGTAATGCAGGGCTTATCTCAAGTCCTGGCTAGAATAGTCTGTGAGGTTGAACCATCTCAGCTAACCACCTTGAAATTGTCCTGAGCAATTCATAGTCCAAGCAGATCTTTAGGTGGTCTTTGTCATCTCAGTGGCCTTACCACAATCCAGGTGAAATCATCATTTTGGGGCCCCTTCATCTTTTGGAGACTTCAAAGGTGGCTGTTAGGAAAGATTTTGATTCACTGTAAAAAACTTATACATTTTAAATGTCATATGAAGCAGCTCTCAAAAAGGCTAAAAGACCATAAGTTGTTATGTACATCCAGAGTATAACAATTTAATTCTTAATTACCTGATAAAGACTCAAACCCGAAATCATGTACAGGAAGATAGATGAAGCCTTTTTCTGGAATTAGTTAGTACTCTAGATGATCATTAATATTATTACAAAAAGTTTAAAAATACATACATATATATATATCTTATAAATTTTGAGATAATATTTATGCCTTAAGAAAAACATTAAAGAGCCAAAATAAAACCAAAATATGATGATATTAGTGGCAATAGAATAGTTCCCAATTTTGTTTTTTCTTCTGTCCCATATCAGGTGGCTCTTCTGACAAGATGCAGAGATTTTGGATTTTCATTTAACATGCATGCTTGGGTTTAGAGAAGGGGAGAGCTGCACTCCAACTCCAAAGCCAGCTTTAAGTTTTAATTGGACTGGGACTACAAAAAGACCATTTGCATTATATGTCTATAGGGAACAAAAGAAACAAGCATTTAATAAAATTTATAAAATTTTGTCCTATTGGAGATGTAATATACTGATAGGCCAATTTACTTTTTCTTGGAACTTTTTTTTTTCTGGATGATATGTCCCTTTTCTTCACATGTCTCATTTGTCCAACAGTCTTTAGATTTCTTAGCTGGATGCCTTCATTCTCCTAAAACAACAAAAACAAAGCCATGCCCCAACCCTAACTTTAGAGAGGTTCTCTTTTGGCAAGTCATACCTGACCAAATGAAAAGCATTTGTTGGTCATATAAGTTAATTTTGATTGAATGGTCACATTGTTTGATGAACCATCATGTCATCTAATTAAGATGTCTCTCTTGATCAAATCTGACTAGTATTAATTTTGATGTTACCCATACCTTTTCTTCTCCTGTGGAAACAAAAATAAAACTTCTTCCCCAAGGTAACACAGATCCTGGTTTCCATTCTGAGGTCAGCACACTTTAAAGCATATATGCTGATTTAATTCGGTAGTCTTTTCTATTATCTAATATCTCTCTGCAGCTGTTGTTCCTTTCTCGTTAGCATTTATAAAATTTAAGGTTAATAAAGTATTATGTAATCTATTTCTAGGAGTCTTTTACTCCTTTCTGTTTATTAAGCATATCTTTTAGAGTTTGATTTGCTCTTTCTCTAACTGATTGCCCTGTAGGATTGTGTGGTATACCTATAATATGCTTTATATTGTTAAAAACCTGCTTCATTTTACTGGAGACATTTGATGGAACATTGTTGGTCTTAATTTGTACACATATACCCATGATATCTAGCAAATTTGTGATTACATAATCAGTCTTTTGAGAACTCAAAGCAGTTTCTTATTGAAATCCTGAATATATATCTATGGCATGATCAACATATTTTAATTTTCCAAATTCTACAAAATTAAACATATCCATCTTTCAAATTTCATTTTGTTAAGTACCCTTTGGGTAGTGGAATTTGGTTATATAAAGAACAAGTAGCACATTTCCTTGGCTTATTGCCAAGTGATGGAAAATATTTTTTAAACTTTTGTTATTGACATGGTGTTTTTAATGACACTCTGATGCCTTCAAAACATTTTTTACTAATAACTAATCAATTTTATTACTACTTTGTGCTAGATGGCCTGATAAGCCACATTGGATTTAATTATATATAAGGGATGATTTCTACTTCTGATTATTTTTTGTAACTGAATAAATAATAAAGTTAATTTCATAACATCTGGTATAAACTCAGCAGTTTCAATATATAAAACAACTCTCTGAATATTGAGAATCAGTAACTATATTAAGAGGTTGTGGCCGGGCGGTGATGGCGCATGCCTTTAATCCCAGCACTCGGGAGGCAGAGGCAGGAGGATCTCTGTGAGTTCGAGACCAGCCTGGTTTACAAGAGCTAGTTCCAGGACAGGCTCCAAAGCTACAGAGAAACCCTGTCTCGAAAAAACAAAAAAAACAAAAAAAAAAAAAAAAACAAAAAAAAAAAAAAAAACCAAAAAAAAGAGGTTGTGGAAAATCTAATAATACTATGAGAATAGCATACAGTTCTGACTTTTAAACAGAATCATAAGAGCTTTGAGCCACTTTATTCAAATTTTCTGATTTATAGCCTGACTTTCCTGTTTGTTTGCATCAGTACAGAATGTAGGGGCTTCAGAAATTGGTATTTCCCATACAATGTGAGGAAGCATATAGTTAGTTCTCTTTATAAATTGAATTATCTATCTTTTGGGATATTTGTTGTTAATCTCTGTCAAAAAATTACTACAAGTCCTTTGCCAGTGTTCATTTTCTGCCTATAATGAGTCAATTTCTGCTGGGTCTATTCCTCATAATTGCAAAGTCTCACTTTATCTTTTAGAATCAATCCAGAAACCTTTTCCACATAAGTTTTATTTATTTTTTACTCTGTTTATGTGGTGAAAATATCCATTCTAAGATAATATCTTCCCTCTGAATTGAAATGCATAGAGGAATGCATAGAGGGTAAAATAACCAAAATGCAATCAAGCTCGAGATCCAAATGTGCATCCTGAAATTTCCGTTACACCAGAGCCAATTCTCTCTCAGCTTCAGTTGATAATTCTCTTGGACTATTTAAGACCTTGTCACCTTTCAATATCTGAAACAGATTACTCAGTTTTTAAGTTGTTACTCCAATAGTGGGCCATAGATTGGTAATGGCTCTCAGCAATTTTGAAAGTCATTTAGAGTCTGCAATTGATCTCTCTTGATTTGTGCCTTTTGGGGTTGAATTTTTTGTACACCTATGTGTATCCGAAGTAATTAGTAGAATCTCCCCTTTGTATTTTTTCAGGAGCAATTTGTAATCTCCAACAAGGCAATTTTTTTTTTACTTCTTCAAACATTTTCTCTAAGGTATTTACATTTAAATCAGCTAGTAAAATATCATCCATATAATGGTAAACTGTAGATTTAGGAAACTGCCTATGTATCATTTCCAATGTCTGTTGTACAAAATATTGGCACATGGTGGGGGCTGTTTAACATCCATTGTAGGATGTTAACATCCATCCACTTATATCTCTTAACAGGGAATTATTAAGAGTGGGCACCGTGAAGGCAAATTTTTCTATATTCTTTTTTTTTTGTAAAAGTATAGTGAAGAAACAGTCTTTTAAATCAATCACTATATTAGAATGTCCTTTTGGTAATAGAGAAGGCATGGGAATTCTAGGCTGTAGAGAGCCCATTGGCTGAATCACCTTATTAACAGCTCTTAGATCTGTCACAATTTTCTATTTTCCAGATTTCTTTTTAATAGCAAATACAGAAAAATTCCAAGGGTTGATTGATTCTTCAATATGCTGAGTATTTAGTTGCTCCTGTATCAGTTGTTCTAAGACCTGTAATTTCTCTGATGTTCAAGGTCATTGCTCAATCCTTACAGGTTTTTCTGTTAACCTTTTTAAAGATAGGGCTTTTGATGCGTCTGAAAGATCAGCAGCTGTTGTGTCCTGTTCTTGTTGAACCTGAATGACTGTTCTTTATAATACCTTTCAGTATTTCCCCCAGAAACATACATTACTTTATGTTTGTTTCTGAGATTGGAGGAATGTTAATCTGGGTATTCTATTGCTGTAACAAATCATGTTCCCATAACTTCATTGCTATGTTAACCACATATGACTTTAATTTTCCTCTCTTTTTCTTCTGTCCCTATACATTTGATTCATCTCACGTTTTGTTTCACCTGAGATAAAATTCCAATCCCTAAAACCTGAACATTTACCTCCTGAAGAGGCCAATTTGGATGCCATGATTCTGATGCAATTATTGTTACTTTTGCACCTGTGTTTATAAGACCATCAGTTGCAGCGTCTTTTATTTGTATTTTTAACTTTGGTCTTTGATCATTTATAGAAGTTTGCCAAAATATTTGCTCAATGGTTTCTTCTGAAATTTTTGTTTTATCTTCTAAAGCTATTTTTAATCATCCAGAGCAGTATAGTTCTTTACTTTAGGCATTAGATCTAATTGCTCTGGGGAGAAGTTTCCCCCAGGGTGACAGGAAATGACTGAACCAAATTTAATACAATAACCTTTGAGTTCCCCCCGCCAAGGCATTTTCTGATGACAAAGGGTTACTTTGTCTATCACTTGTTGATCTGCAGTCATTTGTCCAATGTCAACTTTTGCCACACCTTCTGCATACTCCAGAAGGGAGGGAAATTCTGTTTGGATTATTTTTTTTAAAAAAAAACATTATTTTTTATATGCCCTACCTATAATTTCTTTTTAGGTGTTCTTGTTTACCACAATTAAAACACCTGACATTTTTATTTTTCTTCAAGTCTCTGGAAATCACTTTTCCTATCCAAGCATCACCATGGTTATGAGATTCAATGTTGACTGTATCTTGGATCCATTTCTTTATGGGTGCTGATTTTGCCTTTAAAGGCCTAATTATCATTTGGCATTGTAAATTAGCATTTTCCAAAGCCAGAGATTCAATTATTATTTGTCTAGCTTCTGAATTTGGTATCATGCTACTTACAGCTGATGTCAGTCTTTGTAAGAAACCAGTGAAGGTTTCTTTTGGTCCCTGTATAACTTTAGTAAATGACTCAGTTCTCTTTCTGACTTCTTCAATTCTATACAAAGCATTCAAAGCTGCTGCATGACATAGAGCCAGGGTGTTGGTCACCCTATAGAGACTGTCTTTGTACATTGCCATAATCACCCTCTCCAAGAAGTTGATCTTGGGAGATTTCAATTATTGTGCAATGGTCATAGCCTCATCTTTTCACCAGGTACTTGACTGTAATTGAGGACCAGGCTCCAATACTGATGTAACCAAGACTCTGCAGCCTTGTGGGATAATTCTGTTACTAACTAGTTGACCATGAATTTAACATCTGCCTCTCAAAAGATGAATGCATACCATATGAGACTATCACTTTCTTAACTCTCCTTAAATTTAATATTTCCATGGAAATCCAGTCAGCTCTTGCATAGCCTTAAGGATACCTGTCATTTGGCAGTTTCTGTAAGGTAACTGGGTAAATTAAGGTTGTTGGAAAACCTTAGACTGTTTCTCTCTAACTATATAATGTAATGATGAGGTTGGTACTCCTTTAAATTCCTCTGTCTGGATCTGAATATACCTATGATCTGTTTTAATAAGTTTTTCTAAGACTTGCATCTTGGCACTCATATTAACTAACTTTTTAGTAATAAAATCAGCATTATCAATATGATAATTAACATTATGTCAATCCCAGTTAAATTGATTACCCCTTCATTTAACTGTTCCACTTTAAACCATCCATTGTGTAATCATACAGAGACATAACTCCCTCCATCATAATAGTGTTTCTCATTTTTTAGAATGGAAAAAATTCTCTCTCTCTCTTTTTAAAACTAATTCTCTATTTAATTAAACTATTTAATTTTAATAATTTAAAAATTCCCCTGTCTCACCAAATCTTGTGATGATGACATGAAGATGAGATGACAGTGAATTGTGAGACTTACTGCTGCCATGTAGAAAAGTAGAAACCCGAGCAGGTTTTCAAGGCAACTACCTAGTTTGACAGTAGCCTGAGGAGGGGGTCCAGGGAAAGCCCACACCCACCAGCAGAAGGAGCCTGCTGTCTGAAACACACACACACAGGGGGTCTTGGGGAAGAAGAACATGTGGCAGGAGCTGCTTAAAGGCAGAATGCATTGGTGGTGAAAGGCTAACTCTTGCAGTGTTTGGAATCCAAGTGTCTGTGGAGTTTGCTGCAGAGAGGTAGAACAGAAAAATCCCAGACTCACTCAAAGGACTTGTGTGTGTGTGTGTGTGTGTGTGTGTGTGTGTGTGTGTGTGTGGTGGAGGGGTTAGGAAACCCTAGCTGGCAGGGTGGTGACTCCAGCCACATAAAGCTCTGGCCTGTGCCAGTGGCTGCAAAGTCACAGGTAAGCAACTTTTCTTGTGAATTTGTGCCCCAAATCTTGGACACCAGATGAATGGTAATCTTAATTAGTCCTAGTAACAAAATTTCCAGAGTCAGATATTAGGGTAAAAGCTGAAAAATCAGAGAAGCAAAGGAGCAGCCATAGTCACCTCTTACCTCTCCAGCTTCTCAGACTGAAAGGGTCAAGATCCTGTCTATGCTCACCTTACCACTTCCTCTCTCTACCCAACATTATCACTCTCCATCTCCTGTCTGTATATACATCCAGATCTCTATGGTTAACTAGTGGCTAGCTCCACCCTCTGATCTCCAGGCAAGCTTTATTTGTCAGAAGTCAAACAAAATATCACACGCCATCAGAGACCTCTATTGACTGCTGTGTTAGAAGATTCTATAACTACTTGAGCTGTTTTGATAGAGTTTTGTGCATTTGAATATATGACTTTGGATTGAAATTTTTGAAGTGGAGCTGATCTATGACTTTCACCAGATTCTAGAAGGGGATGTCCCTTATTAAAGTTAAGGGTCACCCCATATATAACATAGCTGTCTTTGCCCCACTGAGCAAAGGTTTCTACAGAACAGAATTAAGGGATATCAAAGGCTGTGCATAAGATGTTTTGGAATTCCTAGGAAGAAAAGAATATAATTCATTAGGAGTATCCCAGTATGCAGTAATTATTCTTAGAATTACTGTGAAAGCCCAGGAAAAACAAAGTTAAATCTGATTTGAGGCATCCACTAGGAGTACCCCTATACACAGTGATTAGTCTTAGTATTAGTATTAATGCCAAGGAAAAACAAAGTTAAATCTGATATGAGGCATCTTCAGCATCCAAGGCAACTTTATGGTTGTTTTGAAGTTCATTATTCTGGGCCACCCTGTTTTTTCTTAACTTTCTCTTATTTAATCTTTGTGTCATTCACATCATGCATCTTCGATCCCATTCATTTTCTTTCCCTGTGTATCTGCCCTTGCAATCATCCCCCTAAAATTTAAGAGAAAAAAGAAAAGAAAAAAGAGGGGGGGAAATCTCGTCATGGAACCTGCAGTGTGACATGGTGAGTCATGCAGCAAACCCATTTCTCCATACATCTTTACTCACAGGTATTTATTGCAAAAAGTCATTGGTTTGGTTAAGTTTACTGAGGAAAAGAGTATATGCTGAGCGAGCTGTTTAAGTTACTCTTGGCGCTTTCCTCTGAAAACAGAGATAATAGTGCATCAATTATTGACTGCACATCTGTTCTGGACTACATTTTGTTCGGGACACAATGTTGGTACTAAGATAAGCCAAAATTCTTGTATTGTGCTTACAACCTAGTGTGAGAAAGTTGCTATAAGGATTTAATTATATATATATATATATATATCAGGATAGTTGACAGAGTCTATGTTTAATAGATATTTTAGCAGTTATAGTAATTAATATACATTTCAGGTGTCACAGGTTCCCAAAATATGCCACCTCCTTTCTCCAGGAGTAGTATGGCCTTGTCTCAGTTTTATATATGTTGGCTGTATGGTTCTTGCTGCCTCCAACAACTGGTTTGGTGCCCAGAGTTCTGTCTTAATCTACTTCCAAACTGTAAAGTAGAGCCCTTGCTTTGAACTCCACTAGCATCTTAAGCAAGATCCAGTTGACTCTGGCTTCTCAGCTGGGATCTCTCTTGAAGGCCTGCAGAATGGTAACTTCTACCAGTCTGTGATCTGAGATTCTTCTTTGTGCTTTTCTGGTTTATGAACCTAAGCCACTGGTTTTGTTTTCATTTGCCTCTGGCCTGTAACTTCACTCCCAGACCCCTAGTGTGAGTTTCACCAGCTTGTTTTGTCCCCTTGCCCCCTCTTAAGCTGTGGGCGACAGTTTCTGCCAACACTCCAGTGAAATGCCTTAGAGTACAAAGCACATCACTCCCACCTGTGTCATCCTAGTTCATCTGGAGAAAAGGACCCATGGGTGGGAGAAAAGCCCTTGGCTTCACAGTCTTGCCAACTCTGCTCCTCCTCTTCACACATCTGGGGCAGGACAGGTCTACAACCCTGAGTAGTTAATACCAAGACAGCTATTTAGGAAGGAGAGGAAGTGGGAATCAGAGCGACCTCTGCACATGTGTAGAATGTTGGAACCATGCCCCCTCTTCCACTGTCAGATCTCAGCAGCACTTTTGTGAAGTTTTCCTGACATGTGGGAGTTTCACTCCCTAAGCTCCCCTAACCAAAGGAGGTTAGGCTTGTAAACTGGGAAATAAAAGCTTAAGAGAGTCTGTTTCTTTATAACAACCCAATTTCAACAATCTGTATCTCTTCTTTAGTGTAGAAGAATTTTAAAAATGGTAGTCAAGGAAAAATAGAGATAATTAAGACAGGAAGTAATTATAGGGCACTCAGATACTAAGTAGTTTAAATGTAATAATTTACTTAAGCTCCAAAATAACCCCACGAAATAGATATTGTTATAATTCATTTAATTATAGTTGAAAAAACCAAGGTAGCTAGTGGTTAGGTAGTTGGCACAAGGACATCATAGAGCAGGGGGCTGGGAAACAAACCACAACAATCCTGCTGCTGAGCCATCTTCAAGTGCTACCTATAACCTACTTTCAACCCAAGCCCAAGCCTGGTCCAGTGGATCTCTTTCTTCCTGCTGCCTGTGGATCCAGATGTAAAACTTTCAGCTACTTCCTGTGTGCCACCATGCTTCTTGCATGATGGCAACAGACGAAACCTCTGAACCTATAAGTAACCCCCAATTAAATGTTTTTTTTTTTAATGAGTTGCTGTTGTCATGGTGTCTCTTCACAGCAATAGAGCACTGGCTAAGACACCAGGTAAGCCTTGTAGCTCATATTCAGGATACTTCTGTCATTCTCTCACTTCCTCCTAGGTGGGATATATGTAACTGTAGCATGCCAGTATTTAGTTGCAAACATATGTATGCATTTAAGTTTTGCAAGTTAGGGTGTGGATAGAGTTTCTTCCACATCTTTAACGTGTCAATGATTCTTTTCCATTTTTCTCTGAAAACTCCTCTATAATCTCTGGAGTGTGTAGATGCAAGAACTACAGTAATGAACCAAAATCATGAGTGGTGTATGGGGATCATAAAATGCTAATTCAGGATGGAATTAATTAAGAAAAGTTATATAAGCAAAACTTCTTAGTACAGTCTTTTGGGACTGGATAGAATGTGTGGACACAAATCCTAAAACAGGAAGAGAGTTCATGTTTTAAGACAACAGACAAATAGCTTTACTTGAAATAAACGCCAATTAGCATCCTAAGCTTTTCCCTGATAAGTGTATCTGGTAGCTGTCATTAACAATTCACTTAGCAGTCCAGAAATTCAAGCACAAACTAATCTCTAGCTCCTCCAGTGGCAAGGCTAGCTACTGACTGAGCCAATTGTTTAGCCAATAGTCTAACTAGGTGCCAGGTTGACCTGCTTCGGTTAGCATGAAGTCATTAATAAAAAGTGCGAGAGAAAGGAAACAGATATTTATGTGTGTACTGAGTACTTAAAACTATCAGCAAATGGGGGTTGATATTATACAGATGACACTGACTATACGTTGACTGTATCTCAGTGTCTTGGCTATCTCAGAAGACTGTTGTCGGAGTCCTTGAGGCAAGCAAATACCAACCGTATAGAATCTGTTTTTTGTTAGTATGCTGAAGTGCCTAAGGCAAGCTAACTTTATAAAAGAAACAGCTTTATTTTGGTTCATGGTTTTGGAAGGGCTACCTTTGCTGAGGGTTTTCTTGGCACCAGGGAGTCCTCAAGTGCCTCAGGGTGTCCCAGGTGAAGAGACAGGAAGCACACTTGTCTCTTTTGTTCGTTCCCTCTTACAGTATCCAATCAGGGGCTCCAAAGGCCTCATCTTCAGACCCTGGAGTTAGACTAAGTTTCTACCCTCTTAATACCAACATCTGAATTTTGGATTAAATTTCCCTCTGGGTTTTAGGGAAATCACATTCTAGTCACAGGAAATCCACTGTCGACCTTTGAAGGTGATAGAGTTACTCCACACAGAACTTAGCAAGGAGCACTGTGGAAAGGTGAATGTTACAGGGCAGAATTAATGAAGCCACACCTGTAAAACACCATAATCAAGGAATGTGTATTCCAGAACTCTCTATTTCCATGAGTAGTAGGATTCTTGTAGGCCTATTTTCATTGCTGTAGGTTGAAAGCACTGTTAGGCTTCAGGCCCATCATGGTGTGGGGTCTTATTTTTTTTTAAAAAAAGATTTATTTATTTATTATGTATACAACATTCTGCCTCTATATATGCCCACACGCCAGAAGAGGGCACCAGATCTCATTACAGATGGTTGTGATCCACCATGTGGTTGCTGGGAATTGAACTCAGGACCACTGGAAGAGCAGCTAGTGCTCTTAACCACGGAGCCATCTCTCCAGCCCCGTGGGGTCTTATTAGATACAGTGAATCTCAATGTGGTTTTTTTTTTAATGTGTGTGTTGGGTGTGAGAGTGTCTTCTATAGGATGCTTACTGTGATATCTTCCATCATCAAATAAGAGAATCAGGGCTTAAAAAGACAAAGTAACTTTCTCACAGCTGGGAGCCCAGTGTGGGTCTGTCTAGTTTGACTCTAGCACTTTGGACTGAAGAATTAGGAAAGCTTGAACTCTGAGCCAGATGCTTTTCTGGAACTTTCCTCTGGAAAGCTTGGCAAGGTTTGTGTTGTATTTTACTCAGGGAGGATGCTCTCTTGCACTTTTGTGTGATTAATGTGGTAGACTCATCCCAATGGAGGACCTCCGGGGTCCAAGACTTCCTGTGTTACTCACAAGCACGAGAGATATATTGTATCTTTTATGTCTTCATAGAATTGAGTGATTCAAACGTTAAATATGAGATGACCAGAGCTGGACAGTGTTTCAAAAATAATCTCAGAAGACCAGAATAATGGGTCAAAATCAATAAGATGAAATTCATCTGTATAAAGTGTCAAGCTCTTACTTGAAACAAAGGAAAAGGAAATACAATTTTATGTAGGTGCAAGGTGGCCTGGCTTGAAAAGGGCTCTAATTTGCTTGAGTATGCATTTAATACAGCCACAATGTAAAATAAAGAGTAAATAGACCTTGTATCCTTATTTCACATTGAAAGCAGTGTAGTGTTCTGAGTGGGGGAAATGGATCCCGAGTAGGGGATAAGCTACGAAAAGCTTATCAGTTGCATTTAAATTGACATTGAACACCAGAAAGACATTGCCAACCCATGCCTCACAGTCAGAGGAGTAGGAATGGGGAGATTTTCTTCTGCATGTGCACATATTAGGTGTGCATGCTTGTGTGGATATACTACACATACTACATATATTACAGCACTTGGAGCACTCATATGGAGTCCAGAGGTTGACATCTGGTGTCCTCCTCCTCAATTAATCTCTGCTTTATATATTGAGATATGATCTATCCCTTGAGCCCAGAGTTCATGAATTTGGATAGTGTAGAGAGTTAGTCTGCTCCCGAGATACCCTGTCTCTGCCTCCCAAGTGCTGGAATTGCAGACAGTCCACCACATCTGGCCAGAATTGAAGTTGGTTCTCCAGATGTGAACTCCAGTCTTCATGCTTGCATGGCAAGTACTTTAGCCACTAAAATGCACACACACACACACACACACACACACACACACACATATTTTAACATTGCTGATAACTGTAAGTATTCATCTGTACTGAAAAAACCTGGTAAATGAGGAATAATTCTAGAAACTTGAGGTAGGTGAAGGACTTGTACAGAGTCCTTGGTATACTGCCCTTCCAGGCCTTTCCAGTCAACATTATGCGAGAAGTACTGACAACCACACGAGGTATAGTTGTGTCTCCCCCACTGATCACCATATGGGGACACCCTGGTGAGGGATTCCTCCTTCTGTGCAGCAATCCCACCTGTATGTCCTTGTGTCCTTGCCCACTTTGCTTTTGAGTCTCTTGGTGCCTTTGCTTTCTTTTCTTTTTTTTTAAGTGAAAGATACTTTTCTTATTTATCTTCAGCCCCTTGCCCTGTCATTTTAACTCAAGATCTCTGCCTTTACTTTGTCCTCCTTTAGGTCCAGATCCACACAAACCTCTTTCTTTAGTTAGTTTAAAATTGAATAGCAGCCCACACTCACAGTCTCTCCTGCACAGTCCTGTTCTTCGAATCACTGCTGCCTGGCTCCCATGTGCATTCCACTGAAATTCCTCCAGCTTTGTCAGTGCACACCTAAGTCTTCCCAGGGCTCATTCCAGGACCAATTTCCCTGGAATTCTGATGCATTTATTCATACAACCCTCCCCCCTTTCAAAGTCCCTGCTCCCTTGTGTTCTGTATTCTGTCTCATACTCTGCTGTGCTGTCCCACCCTAGTCCATTCTTGACAGCATTTGTTGCTGGTTGTTTTCTTAATGAGTGCCATTTTGACTAGGGTGAGATTAAATCTCAATAAAATTTTAATTTGTATGTCCCTAATTGCTAGAGATGTTTAACATTTTTTCATGTTTATTGACCATCTGGACTTCATCTTTTGGGAACTGTTTATTTCATTACTTATTTATTGGGTTATTTGCTGGATTTTTGATATTTACATTTTGGAGTTTTTGTCTAAAATATTTGTTTTGAAATGTAATATTTTTATGAATTCTTTGAGAATTTTACACATGCATATGGTGTATTTACTGTCACACCTCCCCTAGCTCCTCCTGATCCAATCCCCCAATTCCCAAATTCATATTCTCTGTCTCTATCTATCTATCTATCTATCTATCTATCTATCTATCTATCTATCTATCTATCATCTGCCTATTTCTATCTCCCAGTGTGCTGGGTCTAGTTTGTACTGCCTGTATGCTCATGTGGGTGTTGGTTCACCCACTGGAGCAGTTGACGTCCCAGGGGCCACACCGACTCTCCCTCCTCCAGAAGCCATCAGCTGTTTCTATCCCCTCCTCAGCTCCGTGCTGAGATGTGGACTGGCTTGATAATGTACAGGACTTGTACAAACAACCACAGTTGCTCTGAGTTTGTGAGTTCAGCTACAACATTTCCGGAAGACACTGTTTACCCTAGCCTCCATGACTTCTATCTCTCTCTCTCTCTCTCTCTCTCTCTCTCTCTCTCTCTCTCTCGGTTTTTGAGACAAAGATTTCTTTGGAGCTTTGGAGCTTCTCCTGGGACTAGCTTTTGTAGACCAGGCTGGTCTCAAACTCAGAGAGATCTGCCTGCCTCTGTCTCC
>JAQHUG010000062.1:5116571-5168393 GCA_028555095.1 Dicrostonyx torquatus
TATAGTTTCATTTTTCTAAATGTGGTTATCTAGTTTTCTTAGCATCATTTGTTGAAAATGCTGAATGTTCTAAAATGTATGGTTTTAGCATCTTTGTTAAAAAGAATTAGGAGGTTGTAGAAGTCTGTGTTTAATTTTGGATCCTCTATTCTATACCACTGATGAATATAGCAAATTTTCTTGATGATCATGGACATAAAAATGCTCAACAAAATTCTGGAAAACCTAATTCAACTTCAAAAATATTGCTCATCATTACCAATTGTGTTTTATTTCAGGGAACTAGGAAAGGTTCAATATGCAAAGTAGTAAATATAATGGATCGCAATAAATCAAAGACAGAAATCGCAAGGTCACCTCTTCTCAATAGATGTATAAAGAGAATTTGACAATATTACTTTATAATAAAAATCTCTGAATAAACTAGGAACAAAAAGAACATACCTCAGCATAATAAAGGCTATATACACCAGATGTATATTTAACAAATGCTCAGGAAATGCCATTATGAATATATACCACTCACCATGCTGATTTTGCAAGCTGTGTTTTTATAACATTGCATATTCAATCCAAAAGATAAGCAAGAAAAAAATCATTCATGATATTTTAGTCCTAGGAATATTGTCAAAATATTGATAGTGAAAATTTTACTTCAGTTTTTTTCTGTATGTCTTTATATAAAGATTTTTATTAATATATACCATACACATTATTTCAAACCAATGGAGTACTTAATATATACTAAGCCCATGACCTGCCCTCACTGAACTTTAGTTTAGTGGGGTATCAGACATTAATCAAAGGGTCAAAACTAATTTTAAAAAAAAGGTACAACTGTGGATATATAGTTGACAAGTACCCATTAGAGGTGCAGGGAGCCGTGGGAAAGAATCTAAAGTTTAAGGGAAGTACCTACTCAGGGTTCTATGTTACAGGCGTGCGTCCTGAAGTTCCGTCGGCTGGCTGGCCTGCTGGTCTGCTTTTCCTTCTCCTTGCCCCATGGGGAGAGCACGCTGTCCTCCCTTTGGATCATCACACACTGTAGTGATTAAGAAAAATATCTCACCGAAGGTTTAGTTTCAGTTTGCTTGCAATCAAAGTTGAATTTCACGTAGCTTTTTGGTTGTGCACTAATTTTTTTTCTGCTAGCTGCTTATGTTGTCACCATTATCATTTTCAAATTGTCCCAAATTCCTGTTTTCAGATGTCAAAAGTATTTGCTTCCTATTATTTCATGGTGGGCAGGGTCTCTGGTAGGTACCAGTAATGGCTGACTTGTAGACATTCACTTATTCCCTGACCACAGTGCAGGAAACAGGATGTGATTCATATATAGTATCTTAGACATCACTATGGTCAGAGAATCAAATTCTTCTTTCTGAAACATAGGATTTAGTCACAATCAACTTTTACTTCCACTACCATCTAGCCCCATGCTCCTAATCTTTAAAATGCTGTGGAATACAAGGAGGAATTGAGCTCGGTACTATAGAATGTCTCCCCAGTTCCAGCTTAACGGTTTGTTTATGTCTGATTTTCAAATGGGATGGTAGAAGAACCATGCATATTCAGTAAAATCTGTGCTTTGAGTCGTGATCCTATGTGATGATTAATTCTGTCAACTTGGCAGGATTTGAATCACCCAGGAGATGATGAGACATAGCTCTGATGTGTTTGAGAGCTTCTGGAGAGGATTAACTGAGAGGAAAGACACCCTTGAATATGCATGGTACTGTCCTGTGGTCTGGGCTCCAGAAAGGAGTAAATGGATGGGAGAAAGCTAACTGAGTGCCGACATCCTCCTTTCTTTGCTTTCTGGCCACCATGGCATGGACTTCTCTGTATGACATCCTTGCTTAACCTTGGTTGTCACCTTAACTTACATCTGGAGCAGTTGGCACTTTTGCGAGGGGTTTTCTTGACTGGATTGTTGGATGTAGCAGACATGCCTTCTGGTGGCAGCCCATACAAAAAGACATGGAAGAAGGGAGCTTAAAACCTACTTCTTTGGGATTCAATTTATACCGAAGACCAGCAGCTCTGTAGGAATCCCCTGCGACTCCAGCAGCAGATTTGGACAGCTGAAGCATCGCTTTTGTTGACTAACTACTACCAGATTGCTGGCCTTTTTGTTGGGAGACAGCCATTGCTGGACACCTGAAGCACAGCCTGTAAGCCAGTCTAGTAAATTTCAATACGCACATAGGCACAATAGGATTCTACTGCTGTGAAGAAACATTACGACCACAGCAGCTTTTATAAAGAAAGATATTTCACTGGGGTTTGCTTACAAGTTCAGTGGTTTGGTGCATTGTCATCATGGCAGGAAGCATGGTGGCATGGAGACAGACATGGTGCTGGAGAGGCAGCTGAAAGTTCTACATTCCAACTGGTAGGCAGCAGCAGGAGAGAAAGATCTGGCTTGAGCTTCCGCTAACATCAAAGCCTACCCCCAATGGCACACGTTCCTCCAACAAGGCCACACTTCCTGATCCTCTCAAATAATGACACCCTTTATGAGCCTATGGGAGCCATTTTCATTCAAACTAACACACACAGATATCTCTCTCTCTCTCACACACACACACACAGACACACACACACAGACACACACACATCCATGCGCACGTGTGCACGAGCACACACACATCAGTTAGTGATCTTCCTTTAGAGAACTCTGACTCATATACTTTCTACGACCGAATGAGCTTTCTAAAATCATGAACAGAAATGAATCTTTCCTTGCTAAAGTGTTTTGGTCAGGTGTTCTCAGTTATGCAAAAGCAATCTATACCACCCTGCCATTTCACTTTCACCCATTTTCCACGTTCAACGTCAGTCTTCAGTAGGCTACTGCGCTACATGATATTCAGTGCTTTACTGGACCGTAGGCTATTGGATGGCTAGAGCATGTTTCAAGGTATGTCAGGCTACAGCATGATGTATATGGTGTGCTAGCTACATGCTGGGCTTTTTTCTTTCAGCTTTTAATTATCAGGAGACAACCTTTACTTCATTGAAGAGCATCTGTACTATACATTCCTTTAAACTTCTGGCTCCCAAGAGGTGGCAATGGAGCTTCTGACTCTGGACCTGTGGCTTTCCCCAGAGAAGGAGTGTTATGGGAACACACTGGATATCTGGGCAAGGGTCTTAACCTAAGGCCCCCCAACAACCCCAAATGACTGGGGGAAAAACAGTCTTCTGTGTCAAGAAGAGAAGGATCTAGACAACTGAAAGAATATAAAGACAAAATGAACAATTTATAAGAATATAGGGGTACTTATTCAATCAAATACATTATTTGGGGAGTTGGAAAATAGGAAAGAAAATCTGTTCTCAAATGTGTACCACAAGACAAACTTTTACAACTTAAATTATGTATAACTCTATGGATTAATAAATGGGCATGATATAGTTAGCATAAATTATCATTGCTTTAAGTTGGTTACTTCATTCACTCACTCACACATTCATCCATCCATGCTTTCATGCACAATTGAGTTTCTATCAGGAACCAGATTTGTGGTGGGTGCTGTGAACTCTAGGGAGAGGAAGACAGTCACTGTCTTTGCTCTCATGAGCCTTCATCCCATCAGGAACAGAAATTAGCTCTGCTGTGGGAGTGTATAATCGGGTGTGTAATATACCCTGACATGTCTGAGTGGTTTCATTTATCACAGATGTGTGAGCCAAGGGGCTGGAAGAATTTTTTTTAGAAGCACTGTGTTACTGAAAATTTGGTAGTAATTGGAATGACAGGCAAAAATATTTGGGGTAAAAGCTAAATGTATCTAGACACTGGATTTTCTCACTAGTGTCTAAACTATGCACTGATGAGTCTAAAGAATGTCATATCGATCAAAATGTCTTTATGAGGAAATCCCAGATAGGACTTGTCATATTGTGTGGGATACAAAGGCCTCTGCCTCTGTTCTTCCTCTGTAATGAGCGATCCTGCGATGTATCACCTTGGAGCCTAAGTTTCTCTGAGATGTTGCCAGGGAGGATGAGGCAGACTGCATTTAACTCTACTCTTGTTGTGTTGACCAGGTGTCAGTGAAGACCCACGACTGGAAGCTACAGGGTATAGATTTGTGTCCCATAGAAAGACAGGAAATTTTTAGTGAAGGAAACGGGAAAGAATTCTCTTGGTGTTTCAACTGGTCTTGAACTTGAAATCTCCATATCTCAGCCTACTGAGCCTGGGAGAAACACACACACATGCGTGCACGCATGCACACACACACACACAAACACAAACACAAACACACACACATATTAATATATATTTATATTTCAGTGTGGCAGTCTCATTAATAGTGGTAATGAGAAAGATGATAATAACAGTAGCTACTTTGTTAACTAAAAAGACTTTTATTGTACTCTACATCCCTTTTGCTGTGCTAAGTCATGAGCATAGATGATCTTACTTCATCTTCTCAAAAATACTTAAGGACTATTACAATCAATGCATATAGACAATGAAGCCAAATGAAAGTTCAAAGCCACAAGCAGCAGACCCACAAGTATAGCCAACTCCTGTTCTTTGTATTGAGTTAGTCTGCCAGATTTTCATCACTGATGTTTAAGTATGAATTGATTGTTGTATAAATGAAACACTAAAAATGATTTAAACTTTGGATGAAAGTGCAGCTCACAAATCTGGTTACCAGTTAGTTCGGTGACTCTAAACATTTTGGTGATGGAGCTTGTTGAGAAATTGGCAACTATTGATGGGGTTTCTTCCTGGAAGAATACACATGTGTATACAGATGTGATCTATCACCATGTAAAATATGGGGGATTTTTTATATTTATTTATTATGTATGCAATATTCTGTCTACATATATGCCTGAAGACCAGAAGAAGGCACCAGACCTCATTACAGATGGTTGTGAGCCACCATGTGGTTGCTGGGAATTGAACTCAGGACCTTTAGAAGAACAGGCAATGCTCTTAACCTCTGAACCATCTCTCCAGACTTGGGGGATGTTCTTGAACCTCTTTGCTATAGCATGCGAGGTCCCTGGGCCTGCCCTTAAGACAGTTTTTTGCAGAGCTTATTATAAGGTACATGCCTTTGAAAGCTAATGCCCTTCCAAGATGGAAATGCGGGGATTGAAGCGGTGCTACCACCACATGGCATTAATTTAAAACATAAATAGTGAAGCACTTTGACAGTCCCGGAATAAAGGGGAGCCCTCCTGCATTTCTCAACGTAGGTTTTATGTGCTACTGGAAATCTCTCCCTTGACTGTTACCACTTCAGGTGTGTTCAGAATGTCAGAAATAGAGACACAAACCATGCATGCAGTCTGAACTTGTATTATTATTTATGGGACTGAAGAGCCAGTCCCTCCTTGGCAAGCCCCACTGCCAATAAAGAAGTGAAGGGGAGGAGGATGAGATCTGGAGAGGTGTCTGTGCAAGGCAATCTTTTTCTATGTTGCTGATTTCTGGTTCCTGCCTTGCTCGCCAGTGCATGTGTTTCCAATCCAGAATGAGCACATGAGGTCAGGATGGAGAGAAAGATCTGTGGGGAACAGCTCTCCTCTCTTCCCCTGCCTCTCATGCCTGCCTGCTTCCCTGTACCTGGGAGCTCTGGTGTATGGGTCTGGGAGAGATTTCCCAGCTTTCCTGTGCTCTGTCTGGCATCCGTCTCAACAGCATGAGTGTGGGTCTCTGAACAAACATTCATCGGATGGGGTTTCACTTTCATTTTAACGTCTCGTTTGGACACTTGAGCTGCAGAAGTTTCTGGGGGCATTGTGGACACGTCAGGGCTTTCTGGGACCCCCAAGGAAGATGCAGTGGCTTCTTTCTCCTCCACTCCACCTTCCATCTTAATGTGTGGTTGCATGCTTAATTGCTTTGGCAGCCATCCTTGGAGCAGGGCTCTTGTGCAGGTTCCTGGAGATTGCTGTGGAGAGGCTCTGCGAGGAGTGGCTTACAGAGCATGGGACGGAAGCCAAAGGATGCACAGAAACAGCTTTCGGCTTTTCGACTGTTGCTTCTGCTTGAGTCCTCCCGTCTCTTATCTACCCTTCGGCAACAAATGATCTCCTCACTCTTCTTTCTCCCTTTGCTCAATTCATCCTCCACACAGATGCCAGAGCAACTTTGTCAAGTGCAAAAATGTTATCACATGGCTTCAAAGCTTCCAGCGGCTCCCTGATAGGCATTTATAAATAGTCACGATAACTTTGACGGGTTCTGGATCCTTCCTCAGTGCCAGGCACCTAGTATATGCCTTTTATGTGTTACTGATGATAGTTTGCCAAGTAATCTCAGAAGTATGGCTTATTGTTCTCTGTACTCTAGTGAGGAGACAGCTGAGTTTGAGAGCATTGAATTTTGTCACGGTCACGTACCCAGAAAGCAGACACCATAGAACACATACTTTCTACTCCCTTATAAGAACATCCAGTGGAGGGTATGGGGGAGCTTAAATCTAGGCAGCTCACCAGTTCCAAACCACAATCCCCTTAGAGAGGAACCCTCCAGTAACTTGCTTTGTATCCAAGGCATTGTCCTAATTCTTCAGGCCTTCCCTCATCATCACCTGCTATTGCTGTCTTCTGACCTAGTCTGTTTATTACTGGTACGCTAGGAATCCATAAGTAACCAAATACGGCTTCTGGTTTCAGAAACCTACAGTTTTGTAAGGAGACAGTGGTTCATAGGTAACGGTTTCTGGTGGGTTGAGTACTCACTGGTCTGCACACACGTACCATAGGAACATAGCAAATCATGGCTACACCTGTTTTGGGGAGTAAGAGTGAGGAGAGGTTCAGGAAGGCTTTATAAGAAAGAAACAAGGCCTGGGTAGAATTAAGAAGGTGGTTCCTGGCAGTTGGATGAAGGTAGAGGGTGGGGGGAGCAGGCATTCTAGAAAAACAGAGTAAAAAGAGCAGAGAACGAGAGTATAAACCATGTGGGGTATTCAGAGCCCCATTTCGGAAATAACCCATTGCAAGTGAATTTAGTTCTCGACTTTTAATCTCCAGACAAAATTAGATGGAATTAGAAACTCTCTTCATCAAAGTTCCTATTTATTCCAATGAGGAGTTTCTGCAGAGTGAGGGACATTTGACGTGACTACGCTGAGACGTGATTGTGCTGCAAACTGGAGGAACCCCCTTCAGTAGGGTCTTGGGGGAAACATGGAAGATGGCACACATATTCACAGGTCTTGTCTGCTTGTGCTACTCCGTCTATCATCTTATGTCCTTCTGATGTTGTGATGCCCATACTCCTCTAGCCTGGTTTTGTCATTTAGAGAGACTTGGATGGATCACATGGAATCAGTTTTAAGTCACCAGCAGGGCTTCTTTTCTGGGAGGTTGTTGTTTAGGCTTCCTTCAAATGTTAAAGAAAATTTGTGTAAGGCCATGGGTTTGGACTGGGCATGGACATTGAGCCCTACAGCCCAGACCAACATAGAATTTAATCACAATCACTGGGTTTTGATTTCTAGACAAACTAGCTGTAACCAAATGATTGCTTGATAGCTAAGCAGTGTTCAATGAAGGTGATTTCTATGCCTTACACGTGGTTTTCAATAAAGGTTGTCATAGGTTAAGTGTGTGTTTGGTAGGGTAGGGACCAGGATTCCTGCAGGAAACACCATTAGGGGGAAGAAAATGGCCAGCCCCAGAGCCGTGAAGCCAGGAGAAAGACACTCACCAGTGCTTGTAACTGGAGTCCCCAGCGATGATCTGCATGCATGCTTCCTGGGCTTTGTTTCATCTCTTCTCTAAGTTGTAACACTCTATGGGCAAGGCCGAGACAGACTGAGAATTCCCCCTGTCTAGTTTCTGCCAAACTGTAAATAAATTCATTTTTCCATATGTATATGTATGTATGTATGTATGTATGTATGTATGTATGTATATTATGTCATTTTCTCTTAATCTATCTGGACCTAGGGCCAGGCCTTATAGCTGGGAGTTTCAGTAACAAGATCATGTCTTTGGCTGGAGTTTTCAGAACCAGCCTCTGGGTCTGAGAGCTGTCTGAATCTCAGATCGTGGTTTGTTCTTTGCTCATACAAACTCTATTTGACATAATTGGAATTTTCCCTTTTACATTTTGGCATAGTTGGCAAGATGCTAAGCAGAGCTCCAGCCGCCTTGCCTCCAGACCATCAGGTAACCAGGGACTGTGTTCTGTGTTTTCTTGCAGTCACTGGGGATGATGGGTAAATTCTCTCTAGGATTCTGTAGCTCTATAGATTTATGTTTTAAACCGAGTTTGAGCAACTTTTAAATTATGTTCTTATGAAATCAATTTGCACTTTGACAACTTGAAAACAAGTATAACACAGTCTGATTACCTAATCCCCATTCTCTCTTATGTCTTCCTCAGCTCTGTCAAATCCCTGTTCCCTGCAGGTCCCTTTCTCAAGTCTTTTTGTGTTGTGACCCACCGAGCTTAATCAGGGCCATCTGAATGACTCTGGGTGTGGAATTGTCTGATGGAGTGGAGTGGTTGAGCATTTTTTTCTTCCCAAGTAGCATTTAGAAGTTATTGTTACGTATCTAGTCAGGTGTGAGCAGGGCAGTGGACCTTGAGACTGGATTCCTTTTTCATGATCAGCTTGCAAAACCAAAGAGTGCAATTGTGTGGTCCTAATTACCATTCAGGGGATAAGACCTCAGTAGCATCTCTTCCTTGTGGCATCCTTAGCTGACCCAGACTCCAGGAGTTCTAGACATTCCAAGATTTCTGGATGGCAGGAGGCCTTCTGATGAGGGACAGAGGGCCTGTCAATTCAAATGGGCAGGGAGATATCTGTCAGGAAAGCTCTTTGACCCAAAGATCTTAAAATAGAATAAACCTTCCTACAATGTAGATGAGGAAAATGGCCCCTCTGGATATTCTCCACTTCCATTCTTTGAGGGCACCTTAGACTAATCTGTCACAAAAGCACTTCTCTTCGAAGCTCTGTTAGATGCTCTCACCTGAATTCTTTTGTCAGAGACCTTAAGGTACAAGCAGCCTCAGGGGGGCTTCCAGAGCAAGGTGCTGGTGATGAGACCAGGAGGACTTCGTGACCTAGACAAGTCCCAGGGACCTGACAAGGATCACTAATGTGAGAATTTGCATAACCATGGGATGGTTCCAAAAGTCAGCTTAAACCGTGAGAGGGCTTACTACTTTCTGGGACCTGAAAGTTGTCTGGTCAGATGGGAAGTGAAACTGGGGCCAATCCGAATAGTCTTCCACTTGGAACTGCAGCTAATGTCATTCATATATGAGAGTTCCCTTTCCTTATACCCTTTTGAGACGAGAGTGACACCCGTAACAAGAAATCTAGAATTAGTGACCACACTGAAGGAAATATGGTTTCGATACTTTTTTTTTTTTTGTAGAGTCTATAAAAACAGAGGCCTCACATACTCCATACAAACAATAGGATGCACTTTCACCATCAGCACACAAAGGGCTTTCAAAGACTAAACCGAGAAGCAGAGCAGCTGCGTATGGAGGGTGAACTGTGAGATCAGGGGGGTCTGCTCCTTTAATCGCCTTTATACCCCTGTTAAAATCTTACACTTAGAACAATTAGTAGGCCACATCCTGAACTTTGTGCTTTGATTAAAAACAAAAAACAAAACAAAACAAAAAATCCCATAGACTGTACAAATGTCTGCCCTACCATGGGAAGCTTCTTACAGTAAAGAAGGAAAAGGTTTAGGCTTTGTGCCCAGCTCCCATTGACTGGTCTCAGCTAGGCTTCATTCTTGTGCTTGCTGTTGTTTGGCAGGTGGTGATGGTTAGGCTTAAAATCAGATTTAGAGCAATAATTAGGTAGTTCAACCGAACAAGGGGAAGAACCCCTTGACCCAATTAACTTTCTGAATTGATTAAAATGGTTAGAAGTTGAAAAGGTGAAACGTTTTCAGAAGAATGCATGAGCCCTTAAGATCATTAATCACAATAGTTCTGTGTGGGTATAAAGGTAACAGAAAACTGCCTTTGTATAGATTCTTCAGTTGGACAACAGGACAAAAGCCTGACATATTTTATCTGTTGCCTCGAGTTTGGCCATACTATAAATTACCTCTGCCATTGTGAGCACACTGTGTCAGAAACTTAGACCAGCAATCTTTGTCTTTCTGAGATGTCAGATTTCATTGAATGGCAGCAAATTTACAGGGTACAACGTTTTTACTCACAGCAATTCACCAGCTAAGCCTGCTTTCCCTGACAGTTTTGGCCAAGGCAAGCACTTGCTCCTTGCCTCTAATTTTAGTTACTCACCTAGCTCTCAGAGACCCTGCATTACAGATAAGACAGTGCATTTATCTCTACATCTGTAGGCTACAGAACTGGCTGTGCAGTGTTAAAGAGGCAAAGGGTTTCAAGGAGGACTGAGAAGCCAAAATCTGGGAACTGATAGGTGTGTAAGAGGCTCTGTATTGTTAAGTTAATGAACCCAGGGAGAAGGCTGGTGAAGAAGCTGGGAAAGCTGTGATGGCTGCAAGTCAGGCCACCATGGATTGCAGGTTTAAAATAAAAGCTGTAGGGGCTGGAGAGATGTGATATGTGCAGTGGTTAAGGGCACTTGCTGCTTTTACTGAGGATCCCAGTTCAGTTCCTAGCAGCCACATCAGGTAGTTCCTATTCTGTAACTCCTGCTCTAGGACAATCTTGGGCACCAGTACACATACACATAAATAATACCCATATATATACATAACTGAAATTAAAATTGCTCAAGAGGTAAGGGAGCAAGACTGGATTCTTGAGAAAGAATTGGAAAGATAATTGAATTGCCCAGACAGGTGAATAAGAAGATGGGCAGAAGGTAATTAAGGAAGCCAAATCAATACCTGGGTCTGAGAAAAGCCCAAAACCAAGGGGCAGACAGGGGATCTTGCACAGTTGCGAGTTCTCTGCCTGTTGGCATATTTGATGTATATACTAATTGACCAGATGACAGGTCAGTGGGGCCGACTACCATTGCAGTGCTAAGTGTCCATCTCAATAGGAGACCCAGGCAAAGGTGTTATATCATTTTATTTTTCTGGTATACCTTATAACTTCTTGGGCTGGTTCTGATATGATTTTAGTTTGTGCCTATGCCCTTGCAGTCTTAAGTAACCCCAATACATTTATAGAGTAGCATTTTTCTGCTCCCAAGAATAATTTATTTCTCAGTTGATGCTGCATGAGGGTGCTGTGCAGATGGTCCCATTTGTGTATCCATTTGGGTGCACAGTTATCCTCTATATCCAAAACAGAGTCAAAAAGTGCCTTTGTAAAAGTGGAGTCTCTCTGGGCAAGGCACAGCGTGTAAAACCATTGTTTTATATATTACGCTGTAACTTAGAGCAGGGCACAGCCTGATCCTAACATTTACCTACACGTGTATGTGCTCATCCCTCAGGAGGTGTCTGTTTACATTCGAGTGGTGCATAACTTACTGCACTCCCCTTCAAGGCTGACGGACCGCAGATGAGAGCAACAGGGCTTCTACTGTCAGCTTCGGCAATGACGTTCTCCAGACCCACAAAGAGTTCCTCAAGGTCTCCAGTAATTGCACTAGCTCTGGAGCCACCAAGGATAGCAGAGCCTTGCAGACAGCCCAGTGATGAGAATACATTGTGTTCTCAACCAGTACCGACTCATACAGCCACTTTGCAGAGAACCAGGACTGAGAAAATAAACCAGACCACACTCTGACCCAACCTGCTTAGTTATTATATCTCTCGCCCCTTGTTCTAAAACACACGTCAATGCCCTGAAGATGGGCTGAAAAGATCCAACTTCTCCAAAAGTCCATTTTTATCAAAAAATTGTTCCTGTCATCACTTTTATTTGCTCTTTTGGGGGCACGTGGCCAGACCTGGTATGTTGGAGCCCTGGATGTTGGGTGTCTGGCCTAGGGCTCTAGTTGCTGAGGTGTGGTGACCTCTCATCGCCTGTGATATGCTAGCCTTTGAAGGACTGACAGCAGCAAAGTCCCTTAGAAGGATCTTTAGGAATGGAGGGGAACACAGAGGCTTTGCATTTTGCTCTTTTCAAGGGCACTGGATTTTAACTAACTAGAGGACTAAGTCAGGGTACGTTGGTGTGGTAGTTCCTGAACCCTTTCAATGGCTAACTTGGTTTAGTGAGCTATTCAAGGCTAACGGTTAAGAATGAGTACATTGAGTGAGTGAGACAAAGATGGAACTTTGTAGTGAGCCTGCCGTAGTTCCAAGAATCTTATAATAATATGAAGTTTTGGAAATTCTGTTGGATTAAATTGTAGATCTTTATATTAAAAAAAAAGTTTGCCATTTTGTCTGTTAACCGTGCTGAATGATTGTGTATGGAGTAGTACAGCCTGAAGACAGGATGCATGTGGTTCTGAGTAATGGAAAATTTATGGATTCTATTGATACGGGTAAGTTACTAGAAGTTGTTCTGAGAAGAAACGACTGTTCACTGCTTTAACAGAGAAAACCAGCAGGTCTCGAGTAACTGGAAAGCCAAGCAAGGAAATGAAAGGTTAGCTGAGGAAGAAACAGTAGATCTGTGGAGCGGACGTGGGACCATCTGTATAATACACCTTACTAGGCTACAGATAGGATGGCAACCAGGGTAGATGGTGTTTCTTCTTTGATGGGACACCACAGCTAAAACGATGCAGATATCATAAGTGACGACATGATGTGCATCACCTGAACACACAGTCCAGTAGGGGAACTGAGGACATTAGAGGCAGTGCTAAGTGCCGTGAAGGAAAGGGCCCACTCTCTGCAAGCAGACCAATGGCTGACTGAACTTCTTGTAGCAGCTATTTTATCTTTGCTAGTCACTCAGTGCCAAACATAGTTCTGCTCTCACAGTTTAATATTTGATGATATATTTCTGTGGGCTTTCCTGCTTTTATGTAGTTCAAGGTCCATTAGAAGACTTGAAAAGGTCATATTAAAGAACATAGGCCTCTAACAAGTATGGAATTGTACACATCTGTCAAATGCTGATATAAAACAGGTAAAAGTTGCCTTTTGCTAGATTATTGGTGTAGGAGGTCCTTCTGTTTATGTGTTGTTTTCATTGGTCAATCAATAAAGAAACTGCTTGGCCTGAAAGGGCAGAATTTAGGTAGGCAGAGAAGACAGAACTGAATTCTGGGAGGAAGAAAGCAGAGTCAGAGAGCTGCCATGGAGACACCAGGTCAGACATGCTAAATCTTTCCCTGTAAGCCACGACCTTGTGGTGAACATAGATTAATAGAAATGGGTTAAATCAAGATGTGAGAGTTATCCAATAGGAGGCTAGAGGTAATGGCCAAGCAATGTTTTAATTAATACAGTTTCTGTGTGATTATTTCGGCTGTAAGCTAGCCAGGCAGCCAGAACAAGGGGCCTCACTACCTGTAACAGATTATCACTAAAAATTAAGAATTTTTTAGGTGTTTCAGATAGCTAAGTAATATGTCACAATTCAAAACAGAAGCAGCTCCTTATATGAAGAGTGTAAGATATATTTTTTTGGTAAGCAAAACTATACATTATAACTATAAATTTAGAGTTTGGCTTTGTTGGAGAATTGATGACCTCTTAAATAGATTACTGGACTTTATTTCTTCCAAGTGGCAGGGATTGACATATTCTAGGTAAATACTCTGCCCTTGGTTGTGGAGACACCATTTTGCTTTGTAGCCCAGGCTGGCCTGAACTTACAATCCTCCTGCTTCAGTCTCTTGAACGCAAAGATTACGAGTGTGTGCCACCATGCTGACTTTATGAAAAAAAAATAATCTTTTGATTATCTCAGAAAACTGAATTATCCTTATTAAAAAGCATCTTTCCCTGTGGCTGTGTGGCTTTTACAATTCCTTTTTTGAGATGTGCACTTTAAATAAATCCCTTAAAAAGCACCCAAATTTGGTTGTCTCTGCTGTCCTGTGTTAGGAGAACATGATACATCTATACACTCGGTGTTCAGCTGGGACAGCCACCTGCTGTCTCTCCTGACTTTTTTTGTCTTCCATTATTGACAGTTTAATTAATAGACAAAATGCTTCAATCTGTGGGAAACACTGCTGTGGTGACTGTCTTAAAATTCCTCAAGTAGTTATGGCCATTGTTTGATCTCTCAAGCTCAAAATTTCAGGAAGTTGATCAGAAGTTCAAGTGGAATGTTCTTTCTTCCTGGTGGATTGTTCAAATATTTGCAGGGGATTTCATTCAGTTGCTGTCCTCAGTGAGCTAGGATTGTCCCTGCATACTAGGTTGTTCCCTGGTTGTCTAGAAGCTTCCAAAGCAGGAACGTCAGTGTTGTAACAGTAGTTAGAAGGTTTCTGAAAAAATGTGTTTTCCTTGTAAGAGGCCTCTAGAGAGATGTCCAGCAACAGTGAAACCGTGTCACTGGAGGAACGATGACACGGGATATTAGGCTGCACAGAGCTGCTATTGCTCCTGTCACTCTGATTCTCGTGTGTAGTAAGAGTCAGTTAGCACTGGCAAAACTGCATTGCCTTAACCAAAAGCACTGTCGCTCATTTTCGTGGATAAAAGAATCACTAGTGAGCTCTTGCCCTTTATAATAGAACTTTACATATGCCCCGTTCCTCTAAACTCCAAGATGACCAAATACTACAGGGATTTGATGGCCTGTGCCAAGACATGTATTCACCTGGCAAAGGAAGCACTTTATGGCCTATCAAGTGGTGACAACCAGACCTTGTATAACCTTCTACAAGACCAGCCTTCTGGGAATGAGATCAGAGGTAACTTGATGCTATTGTATGGGCTAACACTGAGTGAGTTCAGTGTGCTCGATCTATTGGGAGCTCATCAAATCCAGCTGGACCAAGACTGAATGAGCAAATGACCTAACTGGACCCTATGAATGTGACTGCCAGTGGGGACTGACTGAGAAGCCAACGATAATGGCACTGGGACCTATCTCTTCTGCATGTATTGACTATTTGGGAACCTATTCTATATGAATGCACATCTTCTTAGACTGAGATGGAGGGGGGAGAGCCTAGGGCTTCCCATAGGACAGGGTAACCTGCACCATCTTAAGGAAGCAGGGGGAGGGCGGTGGGGTAGTGGGGGAGTGGGAGGGCCGGGAACAAGGGGAGTAAATGTAAATTTTGCTTTTAACAATAAAAAATAAATAAATAAAAATAAAACAAAAAAACAAAACAAAAAAAAAACACTGAGTGAGTTCTTCGTAACCCCATCTTGCAATGAAGCCCCAGGGCCTTGGACCTGGGGTCCATATATAAACAACTTGGGGACTCCCGCTGGGTTCCTACAGCTGTATGCCTTCTGGTGACTTGAAAGCAAAGCTGGCTAGGGAAATATTTTGTTCAAAATAGATGGTCTCCTAGGTGTGCAGTTTTTCTCATCAATAAGAGTCTCCAACATGGTGAGATTGTTTCTTTCACTTTTCCTTTGCTTGTGCCTGCCTCCTATGTAGAATAATGTTGTAGGCAGGTTCCTGGACCATTTTAAATACTTGTTTTAACTCCCTGTTAACTCCCTAAGCTCCCTGTGTGGGGAGCTAGATTATGTACTGGCTGATCAGGGAGAGGCTTGTGCGGTTGTTAATAATTAATAATAATGCAGAGAGATAAGTATAAGAAAACTAATATATGGGTTTTGGATTTAAATGGATAAATTAATTATCTTTCTCATTCTTTGATCACTTGATTTCATTTGGTTTAGAGTATGGGGGACCTGGCTAAGGTTCAGGGAGGACCTGGCCAAGGAATATTTTTGAAAGGTCTTTGCATTGCCTTCTTAATAATCCTAATAGTCTGGTGTGCTATAGCCTCTCGGGGTTTTAAATATCTACATACAGGCTTCTGTTCAGTGCTAAATAAGCTGCCTTTGGCTAGGAAGATAGAAACTTAATGAAATTTATGATTGTGAAGACATGATTCAGTGGGTGGTGGCCAGAATCGTAACCTAGGACAATGGTGACCTAGAGTGATGCTAATACCCTAAGTTTAGCTTAAATTCATACTTAGAGACTAGGTAAAAGGGGTGTGTGGGTAAAGTAAAATACATGGATTTGGATTGGGGTATCTATATGGGGAGCTAGGGAACGAATCAATAACAGAGATTGACAATGACTGAGGAAGATGATTTCAGAATTCCCTGTGGCCAACTGCCCATCACACTGCACTCAGTTGTCTCTTTCCATGCCTGACCTGTCTTCCTGTCATGTCATCAGGTCACACTGTTGGTGGAATTCTCAGAACATCCTCTGCTCTGGAAGCTGCTTGGTTCTTACATGAGTTTCATTTTATTTATTCATTTTTGTTCAAATAAACCTTACATGACATGCTTAGCCTTGGGAACTTCTGTTTTAACACCGATATCTGAAGCTTTGTCGTCTTCATTCTACTGAGTTTTCACTTGGTGCCACGGCCACTTTTCCTGAGCTGTTTCACCAGCTCCCTTCTCTGATTTTCCAGGTTTCTCTTGCTGGTAGAGTGTAAGGTGTGAGCTCTGGGGCTTTCTATATTGTGAACAGAAGCTGGATGCCCAGGACAGCTATTGCTGTCTGTGTCACAGATCACCAACCAGCACGGTTTCCTACACAACATCCTGCATTGCTCTCTTAGGAAGTCATTTATCCTCCAAGGTTACCCAACATTACCCTTCTTTACATTTGAGCTTTTAGCTTACAGAGCCTTTTCTCATATACTCTTTGTGACTCTCGTTCTCAGCATGCTTAATAAGAGCATTCAAATGGAAAGTCCCTTGCTACTGCTCACCCTGGAGTATGCCACTCAGAGTGGTCTGGAAAACAAAATATCCCAGTAGTAAATAATCTCTCTGCCTGTTCTCATGAGCTGCATTTGGGGGTCCAAACTGGAATTTTTTTCTTTTTCTTTATGGTTTTGGTGTCTGAAAAGTCACATTATGTTGCCTGGGACACTACTTAGCCTCTGTGTCTTCTTCCCTTTGGCTCAGAAACCAATTAATAAATATAAGCCTTATATTGGTAACAGGTGGCTGCCTTAGCTTTATACATTATATTAACATGCATTAACAAGGACGTGGCACAGAAATTTTGTTCATGTACATTTAACCCATATATCAAGATGAAAAGAAGACACAAAAAACTAAATAACTTAGTCAAAACCACTCAGGGTCCAAACTCAGACTGTATGGCTCCAGAGCCTGGGTGTATAATGACAGGACTATGGTGTAAACCTTGCATTATTTGGTTAAATCTTTCAGAAGGGAGAGAAAGGTGAATCATTCAGCTAAATACTAAACACTTTGTGCCACTTTATGCTAGAAATATTAGCGCAAAGGAGGCTGTTGACACAAAGTATTTTGATATTTTTGGCTATGTATGTGAGCATGTAGAAGAAATGATACCACGCCATCCTCACTATCATTATTCGGCCGATTCAGTACTGGTTAGTGTACTTTATCTGAAACTTCACTCAAAAAGCTCTCTTTAAGGGAATGTCAACAGCACCAGAGGTCTCTGATTAGATACTTTCTCAGCTTCAAAACTGGTGTAAGTGGATGGTAACTGCTTAACCGTTCCTCTCCTGCCTCCCACCACCCTCTGCAGAGAGATGCAAGGCCATGCCACGTGTGCGGGCACTAGAGTTTGCTCAACTTTTAGAGTGCTGAGAAAAACAGATGGTTGTGAAACTCAACACTTATTTTTAAGAAGCAGATGTTTCTAGAGATAGAAAGAGCCCAAGAAAACAGCTGGGGTGTCTCAGTGACTCCATGTTGGCCCATTCCCAAGAGCAGAAAGTCTCATATCTGTGGGTGCTGCTGGTCTTTGGAGCCTCCAGGAAGGATTGTCTCTGGGTTTCTAAACTCTTCAGATCCCAGGGAATGGAGAAGTAGGAAAAGTATCAAAAGTCTAGGTGGACATAGTTCCGGATAAAAAGTTGGTAGCAAGGCAGAGAGGAGCCACTGGAGTGGAGATGAGCGCCAACCATTCAGTTCAATTTTCTAGTCACCTACTTCTATATTCTAGGTTATATATAAAGACAAGAGAAACATAACAATGGATACAAGAGTAAAATGCCAGTTGGGAAGCTGCCCCTATTTGACCCAGTAAAGAAAAATAATCATAAGAAAATATAGACTCTACTCCAAAGAGCAGAAGAGAAGAGTGTTAGAAATTCAGAAAGGCAGTAAAAGGATAAGTGAAAACTAGGGCGAAAAAGACAAACTACCATGGAAGTCATGGCTCCTTAAAACGGGAGGCGGGGCAGAAGACTCCCTCTAAAAGTTAGCCTGGTGGTCCTGGGGAAAGACGCTGGGAGTCTTACCTGCAGGAGATGCCCACAGCTCCAGTAACCCTGGTGGGTTTTTGTGAGCTAAGGATTGGTTTGGTAGAGGAATCAGCAGTGGATAAGAATCCAATTGTGTCACTCTATGGCTTAGAGGGAAGGGACAGGACATCATCTTGAGAGACAACCTATCATTTGAAGCTGAGATACACTGAAAAACTAAGGATGTTCAATAAACACATGACAGAAACCCTGAATTTAATCTACCACATCCCTGGGGCAAGAGACAGCCCTGGGAAGTGGTTGTGCCCGGTAGTCCCACAGTGCAAATGGCAGATGGCTCAGCTGAGAGCAGTTTTCTCATATAAGATCCCATGCTTTCTGTGTGCTTTATGATTATTCTGTGATTGTTATGATTTTTCTCTTCTTCCTCCTCCTCCATCCCCTCCTCCTTCTCTTTTTGATTTTGTGAATTTATTGGAGACAGATAAAGAGCATGAAGTTGGGCAGGTAAAAAGTAAAGAGGATCTTGGAGGAATTGGAGGAAGGGAAAGAATATAATCAAAACATATTGCATAAAAACCTTTTTAAAAGAAGTTAATAAAAGAAGAGTAGGCTCAATAGGAAGATCCACAAATAAATAAGAAGAGATAAACAAACCAATAGATATGCAAATCATATCACAGAATCATAAGAAATATGAGAAAACAAGACGACATGACTCCTTCAAAAGATTATAACTTGTCCCAGGTGGCGAGGACAAAACAACAACAAACTAAAAAACAAAAGACGTGACCCTGCCCAGCGCCATAAGATTGATCGTGAGACGGAGGCCCACATGTCTCCCTGGATGGCCTGCCCTGGGCCTCGAAGAGAAAACCCTGGCAGTTGGGCACGGTTATGGTGAGCATATATTTGGTGGGATACGGGAAAGAGAGAGAGACAGAATGGTTCATGTCCTGTGCAGAGAGGCAGACCTGAAGAGGTAAAGACAGTGAGGAGCCTGCTGAGGTGGGTGGCTTGCTTGCCGCTGGGGCCATGGTGTTATCTCAGCCTGGGCTGTCCTTAAGGCATCTGTAGTCCTGCTGTAGCCATGGTCTGTGTTGATGTTTGTGGCTTCTGTTACCTCTGAAGGCTGAGAGGATAGGGCTGCACAGCTTTGGTCCCTCCCCTCTCTAGCTGCCACTATAGGAAGAAACTGGTCCTGGCCCTCATCAGCCTCAGCACTAAGGAGAGTAGTCCCTGCACCTTGCTTGGGCAATGCAGTAGAACTAGCCCTGGTGATATAGGTTTGGGTGAGTTGACCCTGAGGGCATGAAACCAGGAGAACTGGCCCTGCCCCAGCCTCCTTGCTGCCTAGAATAAACTAGCCCAAGGCAGTGCTCACCATGGTGGTGCTGGTGGTGGTCTGGTGGGCTGATTAACCCTGCAACCATCCAGGCCCAGAACCAGGGTTATGAGTTGGCCCACCCCAGCATCCACCTCATCTATGATCTTCTGGAGCACATAAAGGGGCTGATCCTGCAGACCCAACACTGCAGGACTGCCATGACACAGGGCAACAACAGGACATCCAAGAGGAGTCCCAGTGAGGGCCCAGTATTGATAGTGTGGCAGAAACCAGAGGTCTCAAACCAGACTGATGACTCTCTGCAATGGACTCTTTACTTGCAAGTAAAGATGTATGGACTAAAGGATATACTGTGTGGCTCACTGTGGACAGCTCCCACAATGGGATTTTTTCTTTTTCTTTTCTATTAAATCTTATTATTTTATTTTATGGCAGGGGGGAGTTGCAAGGGCAGAGAATGTATACAAAGAGACAGAAATATAAATGGAATCAACAGACATGATATAAAAGTCACAAAGAATAAATAAAAAGTTTTAAAAAAAGATCATAGCTTCTCAGCTACTGGCATTGAAATGGCCAAAGGCCTGAAGAATCTTTTAGAAATTTATTAGTAAAGTGATCAATGACCTCAAAGAAAATACAAATAAATAAATGAATTCAATCCAGGCTCTGGAGAGGAAGATTATCAACATAGAAAAAAAATCAACAAAATGTATGAGAAAAAAATCAACAGACATAATACAAATATAAAAGTAAGCAATATGGGAGAAAATATCAGTAAGGAAAACAAGTTTTATAATAAAACCAACAACAAATAGAATTTTTGGAAATGAAAACTCAGTGATTCCAGTGTGTGTGTGTGTGTGTGTGTGTGTGTGTGTGTGTGTGTGTGTAAGGAGGGGTTGGCGGCAAGGGAAAGTCTCACTAATACACTGACCAAGCAAAAACAGGATACAACGAAGAGATAAAATAAAATAATTCATGGGATAGAAGAAGGAGCTGGAATAACCAATAAAGGCATAAGGAGTCAATTTGATATATCGTAGCCTAAATTTCCCCAAATCTGAAGAAAGAAATGATCATTTAATGCTAGAGCAGGGCCACAGAAGTGCTCCATGTCATGCTATATAGTCATGATGTTGAAAATAGAAAGCAAAAAAGCAATATTAAAAACTGTAAGAGGCCACGTGTGGTGTGCAAACTGCTCACACTATGGCCAGAAAGCCAAGAGGAAGAGGACAGTGGCGCCCAGTCTACTTTAAGAGAATGCCACTCCAATGACCTAAGGACCTCCCACTATCCCCTTCCTCATAAAGATTCCATCATGTCCTCAGCACCAAGCTGAACTCTATTTTGTTCCTTTAACACATGAGCATTTGGGGGACACAACATCCAAGCTGTAATAATGGTCATTGAATCTAAATTTCATAAAGAACAAGTACCTGCATCCCTAGGCTTCCATTACAAAGTACCAGGACTGGATGGCTTAACAGGACAGAAGTCACTGTCTCATGGTTCTAGAGGCAGAAGCCAAGGCCAGGGTGTCTGCATGGCTGCTTCTTTTGAAGGACCGTGATGGAACCTGTTCTGGGCTTCCTTCCCAGCATCTTGGGTATTGTCGTTGAGTGTTTCTTAGTTTCTTAGCTCGCTTGTCTGTCTCTGCCATTGTCTCTGTTCTTTCTCTCTCTCTCTCTCTCTCTCTCTCTCTCTCTGCATCCATGTCTATGTTTATAAGGATTCAGCTATGTTGGATTAGGGGCCCACTCAACTCCAGTGTGACCTCATCTTAACTAAGTCATCAATGATATATTTCCAAATAAAGTTATATTTCAAGATATTAAGGATTGAAATGTGTACATATAGATTTTGGGCATGCTATCTGAAATTATCATTTATAAAAAAGAATCTTAGAAACAATACAAAACATGGCACTGTTAACTCATACTTGGGGTGGTTGGCATGGTTGGCAAAACTCTTCTTAGATTCCAGGTCTAGGACACGACAATAGTGGGAACGTGGTAGGAGTGAGGCAGGCAGCTGGAGTAAGGTGTTCAATCAGTGGAACAATCGGAGATATAGCAACACGTTGAAGGATAGTGAGCAACACGGCCAGCTGGGCTTCTGAGGACAGGCAGAGAACACACTGGAGGTCCTTGATGGCTGGAGGAGTTTGCACTTCATACTCTTGGCAGGAAGAAGCCGCTGAAGGATTATGACGCACACCACTGGGACAAATAGGCAGTTCCAATTAGACCTGTAGTATGTAAATATTTGTTCGGTTATTGAGAATGACACTGGAGACCCATGTGACCGGCACGCCCACTTTGAGGTCTTTTGTGATGGTGAGCTGGATGACATGCACTCATTCTCTAGCCACTCTGGGGCTCTTTGCACATATTTGGCCCCTTGGCCTTGGCTGTGCGTAGTCTGTGATCGGTTGGGAGCCAAGCGATCTGATTTATATGGGGATCAGACCAAATGAATGGAACACACAGTGTTCTCAGGACCGAAGGGATACACAACAGAGGCCTGGCAGACTGTGTTTCAAAATGCTGGCTAGGAATAGGGAAGTCAGACAGGAACAGGTGGCCCATGAAATAGAGGCATGATTTAAAAATAATAATAATAATAATAATAATAATAATAATAATAATAATAATAAATCCTAAGCAATCTCAAGAAGCTCAGGCAGGTTTCATGGCTTGCCAGAGCACACTGTCCAGAGTGGTCATCCTCTTCCTAGTAGGAAGGTCACACGGGAACCAAAACTTCATGGAAAAGTCAAAACTTAGCCAGCCAGTCAATTATTTGGTCTGTGGGGTGCCAACTCATTTCAAAGGAAACCACTGTTTAATCTTAGTGGTTGGTTGCTGTGGCAGCAACTCAGCACAGTCCTTGTGTCTGTTACTCTGGTGTGTCACTCAGTACACATCTGGCATCACACAGCTCGTGTGGGCAACCCCACCATCACCACAGACTATGTAGGGTGATAATTAACTCGTCAACACTCCCACCCCCAACAATTTCCACTCTTTTGGATGGCTTAGCTCAGGGTCTGAGCCATGGCAAAGAAAGGTTTCAAGTCCTGACTCCAGGATCCATCAGTGACTTTTCTGGTGGGGGGAGTTTTCTGAGATACCCATGTTGTCCTCTGCCTGGGTGATTTCAGTTCTGCCGACTTCAGATGAGAAGGACTCCATTGTTATGGTTTAGAGATTGTTGCTATGGAGAAACTAAACTCAAAGCAAATGCAAATTGGCAACGCCCTTCTAATACAGAAGTGTGTTCATATTGTGTGCACTTAGAGTGCCATTCACTGTAATTTGAAGGACACTGGTCCCCATTGGGGCTGCTTCTCTAAGGTCTTCTACTCACTTCAGAACTGAAGAAAATATCCATTTCCTTTCTGGAATGCCCTGACCGGTCCCCAACATTGAAAAAATGACTGCACAGCTTGGCACTGGACATGTAGAAATTACTTAGTAAATGGTGGATACAAATAATTATAATCTCTCTCTCTCTTAATATGTCAAGTAAGTGAGCTGGGCATAGTGGTACACACCTTTAATCCCTGCACTTGGGAGGGAGAGGCAGGTGGATCTCTCTAAGTTCTAAGTCAGCCTGGTCTACAGAGTGAGTTTCAGGGCATCCAGGATTGTAAGAGATCCTGTCTCACAAACGAAAACAAACAAAAATTTTTAAAAAACCCACAAAACCAAGCATAACCAAAAAAACAACAAAACAAAAAGCATGCCAAGTACCTATCAATCTACCTTATGTTGACTTCTGAGCACTCATGTCTAAATCACAGCACTGGCTGGAGGAAAAGTATTGACTGCTCTGATGGGTCCAGCAGTCAGGGTATGGCCAGGATAAAGTTGTTCTCCAAAAAGAGTATCTGTGCCTTCCTGACACGGCAGGGATCAGTGACCTCTTTTTTCCCTGTCAATTCTAAGCAAGGCACTAGAAATTTTAGTGCTGGGAGGGAGGTTTTTAGGTAGTGATCAATTATTCCTCATTTCCCCCCCATTAACATATACAGTTAGAAAAATAAGTATTCAACTCTTTGTTTATGGTTTAGTGCCTTCCAATGGTTTAATGAGATAGAAAAGATGGGAGTCATAGTTCTCATAGTCAGAACTGTGAAATTTAGTTAAATAAAGAAGCTTTTCATAGAGTGCTACAATGGCTTGTATCTAAAATGGTCCTCAAAGGTTGTGTTCTAGAGGCTTAGTTGCTATTGGGTGGGCTTTTGGGAGTGTTTGGATCACAAAGGCTCTTCCTTCATCAGTGGCAGCATGACTTTGGGAACCATATCTTGTCCCTAACCTCTTTCTGTTTCACCCTCTCTGCTTCTTGACTGCCACAAGATGAGCAGCTTTGCTTTGTCATACCCTCCTCGCTGGGATGTGCAGAGTTGACATAGACCCAAGTAGCCATGGACCAAGACAGCTGAAGCTATAAGCCGGTCAATCTTCCATCCTTTTACACACATATTTAATTCACAGCTATAAGAAGCTAAATAGCACATACAGTTTTAGAGAAAAGCTCTCAAAGCTTCCAGGAATTACTCAAAATGACCTATTTATCCAATACGATTGCTAGAGAAACGGCCAGTGATTATTTAGGCAAAATTGAAGAAGCCATCTTAAAATTCATATGGAATTGTAAAGCATTCTGGAATAGCTAAAATAATCTTGGAAAGGAATGAGTTGGAAGACTCACACATCTTTAGTTCAAAACTCACTACAAAGCTACATTAATGAAAACAGTGTGCAACTGGCATAGGCACAGTCATATAGGGAAACAGAAGAGAGAGCCCAGAAAGAAACTATTTGATATGGTCAATGACTTTAAGCAAGGGTGCCAAGACCACTCAATGGGAAAAGGACAGTCATGTCAACAAGTGTGCCTGGGAAGACTAGATACGTATATAAAAAGAATGCAACTAGACCCTTACCTCACACTACATACAAGAATAACTTAAAATGCATCGAAGACTTCCATGTGCCAGCTAAAACTATAAAATCTTGGAAGGACATAGGAGTCAAGAACTTCGTGACTTCACACTTGGCATTGAAACGTGGGAGCATGATACCAAAAGCACAGGCAACAAGAGAACAAATAAATAGAAGGTAATCAAAATGTAGGGCATTTGTCCATGGGTATGGACAAATTTGTGTTGTAGATAAAAGCTATAGCACTTGCAACAAAACGAGACAAGCCAAACAAACAAAATATTTGTCCATCCAAGGTTATCATTAACGCAGAAAACGCATTCCTTGCAGTGAGAGAGAATGCCAGCAAGTCATATATCTGAAAATGGAGGCAAACTCAGGACAAATGAAGAATATAAATAGTATGTACACAGTCTATAAAGTACTCTTGTAACTCAACTTTCTTGAAGTAGTTTTCATGAAGGTCATGGTTACTGTCTCAGTCAGTAAAGGTGGAGATACCTCTTTAAGTCAAAAGGTCTCACGTGGGAGCTGAACAAAACTTGAGATGGTGATGGGAGGCACATGGTGAGACCGGGACCACTACCCCAGTATGTCTGAAGTACAAAGAGGAGTTGCAAGGTCTGCGGGAGAGGAAGACTATACAGGCTCTTTTTAGAGAAAGTGTATCACGGCACTTGCTCTTCATGGTTGGCAATCAGTGGTAACTTCTCAGCGTGGCTCCTCTTCATGAGTGGTCAGTTTCCTTGGATTATGCTTGGTTAAGACAGTTTTCTTTTAAAAAAAGAAACTACCTTTTTTCATTTTACATATCAATCCCAGTTCCCACGCCCTCCCCTCCTCCCATCCCTTCCACCTTCTCCCCATTCCACCCCCAATCCACTCCTCAGAGAGGGTAAGGCACCAAGGCCCTCCCTACTGTATGTAGGCTGAGCAAGGTATCCATCCAAAGAGAATGGGTTCCAAAAAGCCAGTACAAGCAGTAGGGATAAATCCTGGTGCCACATTCATAGGGTCTAGTTTGGTCCTATGATGGTTCCTTCCCTGTCTGGCTGGAGTTAGTGAGCTCCCATTAGCTCAGGTAAGCTGTTTCAGTGGGTGTTTCCATCATGAGCTTGACCTCTTTGATCATATTCTTACTCCTCCCACTCTTCGATTGAACTTTGGGAGCTCAACCCAGTGCTCCACTGTGGGTCTCTGCCTCTGTTTCCATCCATTGCTGGATGAACGTTCTATGGTAAAATTTAAGATAGTCATCAATCTGACTACGGGGCAAGACCAGTTCGGGTACCCTCTCCACTATTTCTTAGGGTCTTACCTGGGGTGATTCCTGTGAATCCCTGGGAATTTCTCTCATGCTAGGTTTCTTGCTAGACTAATAATGGGTCCCCAAGTCAAGATATCTCTTTCCTTGTTCTCTGTCTCTGTCCTTCCCCCATCTCGACTATCCCATTCCCTGAAGTTCTCCTCTACCCTCCCCTTTTCCCCCTTTGCCCTCCCTTCTCCCCCCAGCCCTATGCTCCCAATTTTTTCAGGAGAGCTTGTCTATTTCCCCTTCCCAGGAGGATCTATATATGTTTCTCTTAGGGTTCACCTTGTTACTTAGCTTCTCTAGGGTTATAGACTATAGGCTTATTATTTTTTGTTTTACAGTTAGTATCCACTTATGAGTGAGTACATACCATGTTAGTCTTTCTGGGTCTGGGTTACCTCGCTCAGGATAGTTTTTTTCTAGTTCTATCCATTTGCATGCAAATTTCAAGATGTCATTTTTTTAAATGTCTTTGTTTATCTATTTATTGTGTACACAGTGTTCTGTCTGCATGTATGCTTGGGTGCCAGAAGAGGGCATCAGATCTCATTACAGATGGTTCTGAGTCACCATGTGTTTGCTGGGAATTGAACTCAGGACCCTTGAGCCAGTGCTCTTAACCTCTGAGACATCTCTCCAGCCCAATGTCATTGTTTTTTTTTGTTTGTTTGTTTGTTTGTTTTAACCACTGAGTAGTACTCCATTGTGGAAATTACCACATTTTCTTTATCTATTCTTCAGTTGAGGGGCATCTAGGTTGTTTCCAGGTTCTGACTATTACAAATAATGCTGCAATGAACATAGTTGAACAAATGTCCTTGTAATATGATTGAGCATCCTTTGGATATATGTCCAAGAGTGGTATTGCTGGATCCTGAGGTAGGTTGATTCCCAATTTTCTGAGAAACTGCCATACTGATTTCCAGAGTGATTGAACAAGTCTGCACTCCCATCAACAATGGGGAAATGTTCCCTTTACGCTGCATCCTCTCCAGCATAAGCTATCATTGGTATTTTTGATCTTAGTCATCTGACTGGTGTAAGATGGAATCTCAGAGTTGTTTAAATTTGCATTTTCCTGATGACTAAGGATATTGACTATTTCCTTATGTGTCTTTTGCCCATTGAGATTCTTCTGTTGAGAATTCTCTGTTTAGATCTGTACCTCAGTTTCTTAATAGAATTATTTGGAATTTTAATGTCTAATTTCTTAAGTTATTTATATATTTTGGAGATCAGCCCTCTGTCTGATGTGGGGTTGGTGAAGATCTTCTCCCATTCAGTAGGCTGCCTTTTTGTTTTATTGACTATGTCCTTTGCTTACAGAAGCTTCTCAGTTTCAGGAGGTCCCATTTATTTATTGTTGCTCTCAGTGTCTGTGCTACTGGTGTTACATTTAGAAAGTGGTCTCCCATGCCCATTCATTGAAGGTTACTACCCACTTTCTCTTCTATCAGGTTCAGTGGGGTTGGATTTATATTGAGATCTTTAATCTATTTGAATTTGAGTTTTGTGCATGGGGATAGATATGGATCTATTTGCATTCTTCTACATGTTGACATCCAGTTATGCCAGCACCATTTGTTTAAGATGCTTTTCTTTTTCCCATTGTATAATTTTAGGTTCTTTGCCAAAAATCAGGTGTTCATAGGTGTGTGTATTAATATCTGGGTCTTCGACTCAATTCTATTAGTCAACCTGTCTGTTTTTATGCCAATACCAAACTGTTTTCATTACTGTAAATCTATAATAGAGCTTGATGTCAGGGATGGTGATGCCTTTGGAAGTTCCTTTACTGTACAGGATTGTTTTGACTGTCCTGGGTTTTTTGTTTTTCCATATGAAGTTGAGTATAGTTCTTTCAAGAAGACAGTTTTCATAAAATCCATAGCAGGCCATTGGGTCAGACAGTTCCTTGAATGAGCACTGTTGACTGGTGCATTTCCTACTGTGATTTCTAGGGTTTTGTTTGTTTGTTTGTTTTGCTTCTTTGTTTGAGACAGAGCCTTGGTGTATAGCCCAGGTTAATCTGGAACTCATGAATCCTAGCATGACCTAGAATTGAATGTTTTTCTGTCTCATCCTCCTGAGTGCTGGGATTATAGGTGAGTGCTGCCATTCCTGGCTCTAGATTCTATGTCCTCTTGACAAGGTTGCCAGTTGAGTCTGCTTGACTGCATGAGGAATGTGCAAAGGCCTGGTAGGAGCAGTAGACAAAGAAAGAACATGTGTGGTGGTGGTGGTGAGCCTGTGGGAGGAACTAGTATCTGGGAGGCAGCTGGGAAGGATGTGCCTTCCTGAGAAGGAACATCATGCTATGGAGACGAGTGCTGCTATGTTCTTAGAGTCATCTGGGATGAAAACCAGAGGAGAAATATGCAGGGCCAACCCTAAGGATCCTGCTGAGACCACTGTTCAGGTCTTAGCACATAGAAGTTTGGAAACATTTGAATGGTGAATCTCTAGAGTCTAGTTGGTGTCCTGCACAGTGGGGAGGGGAGAATCAAAACAACCCCACCTTCCTCCATGTTCAGCTCTTCTGTGTGGGCCTGGTGAGCCCGTCTCTTCTAAAACACGAGTGATGTGTATGAGGGACGGGTGGGAGTGTTTTTCTGTGAGAATTTCTCCAGTGGGCCTTGTGTGTAGATGAGAGAACTGTGGTTCTTTCTTGCTATTAAACATGGTGACTCATGCCTTCAATAACAATTTCTCAGATCTCAAATTGCACTAGGCCCTGTGTGAGGTGAACTCAACAGTGAGCAAGATGACAGGCATCCACTGTCACGTGGCTGCCTCTCCTCAGCGTTTGTCATTCCTAGTTAAATGAACACACAGATGCCAGAGTGTCTGCCTTATTACCTGGCATAGACAAGATGCTGAAAATGGTGTGATTGTTACTTCTCATGGCTCCAGGTCCCCTGTTGGCGTCATCCTTCATCACACTGTCACTTCTCATGTGCACTATTTGCGCACACACCTTTCCCCCTCCTCTCTTCGTTCTGGTTATTATAAACCTAATCCAGATCACCCACAGCACAACCATGAGCTCACCAGGCGTGAAGCACGATTGACATTGCTTAGCAACCATGAAAATAGCTAAGCAGGCCCCACAGGGGGCTGGACAGCCTCATCCTTGGGGCATGTGGGAACGGAAGAGTTTTAGTTGAAATGAAGACACAAACAGAGTGAACTGGTCCCCAAACATCACGTTTCTTGTTTCCTGACACTCTAGGGGATTGTTTTATTTGTATCCCGCCTATCCTCTTTCTCAAGCGCCAACATGTACCTAGAATGGTCAGATATGATAAAAATAATTAGTCATAAAATCTATAATTCCTTTTTTACTGCACAAAGATCCACTTGAATGCACACTGATATGTGGACTGGATCCAGATGCAGAGGCAGTTGGGTTTGATGTCCTATTCTACGTTGAATCAGGGTTGGAGGAGGCATGTCAGAGCCCATTAGCCATTCTTGGTGGTTAGATCAGTGAATGAGGACAGAGCTTGGTTCAGAGATGTTATGCAGCAAATACAATGAGTGCCTGCCCTCATTCTGGGTCCTTCTGCATTGACACACTTTGTCATAAGTGGGAAGGTTTAAATGGGGCTGTCAGTCATACCAAACAGTTAGGTAGAAGTAGGCATTAAAGAACTGCTTCTGGGAGTGGCTGTGGCTCTGGACTCCTGTGAAGGATGGAATCAAAGAAACAAGAAGAGAATTTGCAGCTAGGGAGCTCAGAAGAAGCATTTTCTGTTAGATCAGGGCTGGGTAAAGCTGAGTGACTCAGTGACTGGATGTGGAATGCCCAGCTTCACTGATATAGGCAATTGATTGAGGCACAATGTGCCCGCTCGCCTGAAGAACATATATCTCTATCCCAAAGTGATAATTTGTCACACTTCATCAGGTATGAAGTTGGTTGGTCACATATATTACAGAATCACACTGTACTCTAGGATAAACTATGATGTTTCGTCGATGGAATGTAAAAAATACCAAGGCTGATGTCCAACCGTTAAAACCCAAGCTCTGGAGCCACAGCGACTTCTCTTATGCAGCATGAGAATTCCTGTGGGTTTCTCATGCTCTGGACTCCAAACAAGCTTGCCTTGAGTCACGTGTCACTGGCCCTCCTGGTCATCAGTCTCTTGTCTTGACTGTTTAATTTTTGTTCCACCCCTTTTTAAATTGGCTATCTTGCTTCCCCTTGCCTTGCCCAGCTCTCTTGGCATTGAAACTTCTATTTTTATGACCCTGAAGTTAATTTCTAGCTTATTGGAAGAATATCATTCTCCAAGGTTACGTACAACAAAAATAAAATAATACCACAGAGGGTTTTTTTTCTTAAATATTGACCCAATTCCTAGTAGCTTCATCCCAATGGCTCTACTTCTTTGCCCATTATTTTGCTCTTGGGACTGGATTGGAGCTAGGTAGGCATTTTGGTTTCAAGTTTCCGACACTTCCCCTGGTGGAACTGAGACGGGAATTAAGGTGAGTGGATTGTGAGATAAATGTATACCGAGATAAGCATAAAATTGAAAGGGGCAATAGAAATGCTGACTCTACGCCCGGTTTGTGCCATTTCCCTCTTGTCTGACTCCCATGCTCACTAACTTATTGAAGTGGCTTTCACTGAAGCCCGTCGTACGTTGTTCTATCCATGGACGTTGCACAACCTGAGTCATTATATTTATTCTGAGTAATTTCATGTCAAGGTGACATAAGCTGGAGTCATTTGGGAAGCTGGCACCTCAATTGAGAAAACACCCTCACCAGATTGGCCAGTGGGCAATCCTGTGGTGCATTTTCCTAATTGATGAATGATGTGGAGGGCTCAGCTCACTGTGGGTGGTGTTAATCCTGGGCAGGCAGCTCTAGCTGCTATAACAAAGCATGCTGAGTAAGCCAGGAGCATAAGTCAGTAAACTGCACTCCGTCATGGCCTTTGTGCCCGTTCCTGCCTCCAGGTTCCAGCCCTGCATGAGTTCCTGCCCTGACTTCCCTGGGTGATGAACTGCTACCTGGGAGTGTGAGTGAAGAAGACCATTTCTTCCTCAAGCTATTTTTGGTGATAATGTTGCAGCACAGCAACAGAAACCCTAACTAAGACATTATCATACTACAAACATATCTGTCTAGCCGCAGCAGAGAACATCAAATTCTTCTAGTCTTCAGCAGTCAATGCCTGGAGAAAAAAAATAGACAGAAATCAAAAGGGAAGTGGTCTCACCCATTAGCTCATCTTCAGGAAGACTAGAATCTCTAGAAGGCATTAAAATGAAAAGAAGTTAAAAACAATTTAATTTTTGAAATAAGGCATCCCTATTTATCTCAGGTTGGCCTGGAATTCCAGGCATCCTGCCATTGCTTGCTAAGTTGGGATCATAGGCTTGTGATATCATGGTTAACATACTTATTGAAGGCCACTTGACATGAGATTTACTCTCTTGACAAAGTTCTATTTGTGTCATTCAGTACTGACCACCATAAACCAATGTTGTACCACACACCTAGAGCTTGTCTTCCATGCTGACAGGTGAAGTTCTCTTAGCAGTAGTTCCCATTTGGGCTTTATGTAGCCACATTATACTTGACATACTCCTTTTTGTTGTTTTACTTATTTTTATTACTTTTTTAATTATATGTGTACATAAATATTTTGTTGGGATGTGTGCATCTGAGTGCATGTGACTGGATATCAGAGGTAGTAGTTAAGCCACCCTACTGGGAACTTGATTCCTCTGTAAGAGGAGTGCATGCTCTTACTTCTAGGCTGTCTCTCCACCCCTAGCATCTGGTTTTAAAAATGAAAGCATACATATCACAAAAATTTGTGAGATATGGGAATACATAAAGATAACTAAAGACATCTAGAACCTCACTAGTCAAAATAGTTTGTTTATTCTTATTTACCTTTAGTCTTTTCCTGACAATTTAAAGATTATAATATACAAGACTTTTAAGCATAATTAACAGAAGTTTGGATAGGTGACAAAAACGGATGTGGTGACAGTATTTTTGCCACTCAGGTTATCCATAAGTTTTTAAAGAGTCAGACAACAGTCATTCAATATCTCTGTCCACAGTTCTAAAGCTTATACTTTCTCTCTACTAAGTGGATTACCGTGTGCATTGGTTTATTTTGCACCCCTGTGGATCAGCATCACTTATAGTAAGAACATCCCCACACAAAACTTTTAGATACATTCCTCAAGGAAAGAAAGGATAACAGCTAAGTCTGATGAAAATGTTCCATATGTCATGAGAAAATAGCTAATATGCTTTAAAAATTATGCATACTTAAGTTTCTATATAAGAGAGTTGGCAGGAAAATAAGGCCTGGTTGATAATGGCTCAAGGAGGTTCTGAGTGGTACAACACATTTCTTCTTACATTATTAAACTTCAAGAATTTATTGTCAAAATTAAAAAAATGAAGCTTCAGTTGTATATAAAGTCATGATCCTGCTCAGTAATTGTCGGGAAGTGTTGGTGGAACTCTTACACACAGCACTGAAGGCCGGGAAGAAGCAAGGGCCGGCTCCAGTTGGAATGTTGAGTGTACTCAGACAGCTTGCTCTGACTTAGACGGTTATGAAACACTGAATGAAATCATCCTATGAGAGATGCACCCTTCCTTGTTGACCAGGATCCCAACTTTGAATGCTATCTGTCAGAGTCCTCAGTCTGAACAGAAGGCCATACGGTCATCAAAGGTGATCTTCCTACTGGCACTGTGTGGCTTTGCAATGGAATTCACAGTGTAGAGGCTCAATCTGAATCCCGTTGTCAAAAGCCCTTCTGCAGTTTCTGGGGACCCGCTGTTTCCCTCCTATCACCATGGAAACTGATGAAGTGTTGTCACCAGCTGCTCAGCACAGCCCAGAGCTCTTTAGGTTCGCTGAAGCCCATTGTGACAGACAAATCTTTGTCCGACATTGAAACCGTAAGGTGACAAGTCTCCAGATGAAACCGTTTGTATCTTCCTGCAATCCCGGACTGCATTAGACTTCTGCACCCTGTCAGCATCAGTTTGTCCATCCTGTCCAGTCACAGCAGCTACGGAACTTTACAGTGGATCCTGGGTTTGGCCAGGGAATACAGGCCCTCCAGGAGCCCAACCACGCCTGCTCGGATAGTACCTGCTGCCAGCGGCGGATGCCCGAGCTACGCCACGGTGCAGACTGCACCTCTGCCTTGCCCCACTTGACATAGTCTTTGATCGCAAAACTTGCATTAATTACTTTTCTTGTGACTAAACACCTGACAAGAAGCAAGCCTGGGTTTGTTGTTGTTCACAGTGTCCTGGCTGGGACTCCACGGCGACACAATGATTCACCACTGTGGTGGTGGGTTCTTGTTGACATCTGTAGCTAATAAGGAAGCCGAGCAAAGGGCGTGGCGGTGGTCAAACTCAGGTCTCCAGATGAGTCTAGATAAGTCAAACTTTCGGTAATTTTCCACAAAAGAGCGCTTTTGAGCCCTGTGTTCACACATGGAGCTCATGTCTCTTCCACCCACCTCCTGAATTATACTCACGTTTCTTTCTTCTCAGCCACCTGGTGTCTCTTGGTGGGGCAGCTGGGAAAGCCTCCTTGGGGCCTCTGCCTGCACTGTGATGGAATCTGCCTTTAGCGTTGAAAGTGTTTACTTATCAGCACAAGCCTCATGTGTAAAACTCAGTGATATATCATTATTCTTAGGATTGAGTCCAGTCTACCAGGTCTTGAACAACCCAATTCATAGCCATGTCTTCAGTCTTCTGATTTCTTTTTTCAGTTTCTTGAATTTCCAAAGCTTCCTACCATCTTGGAAACCCCTCTCATTTCATGTCCTCTCTGGACAAGCCTCTTTGATCCCCTACTATGGTACTGGGTACTTTTCCTTTGTGGCACCTAACACAATTTTTACCAAAAAATATTTGTGAAATAATTTGCATATTGTTTCTCTCATGTTAAAACCTCCCCCATCCTCCCTCTCACTTTCCTCTCTCTCTCTCTCTCTCTCTCTCTCTCTCTCTCTCTCTGTTTGTTAAGAAACAGATTCTTGTTGTGTAGTCCAGACTGGCTTTATATTCATGTAATTCTCCTGTCTCAACCTCTCAATAACAAGCTCTTCAGGCTTAGCTGGGATTATGCATGTCCTCCACGAAGCCCAGCTTCAAACTCTTCTTAATATTTTATCTCTGAACTAGGTATACTTTTATTTGATTCAATAAATACTTGAGTGACTGAGTAAACCAGAGAGGGACTAGACACTGAGCCCTGGTTATTGCATTCCCCAGCACCTGTGAGAGAGTCTCAGAGACACAGTTCTGCTCACTTCACAAGCTGCCGTAGTGCTGAGTAAGGATTCAAGTCCAAGGTTATTTGTTGCTTGAACCTGGACTGTGCTCGTTTTATAGGACTGTGTCACCGATTCGCTACTTGCCAAAGCAAGACAGTATCAGGTTTCTCTCACACACAACTAAGCCAATCTAGGCCCTTTGGAAGCCCAGACTTGTCATCAGTCTCCTTCACATGGTGCTGTCCTGGGAGCTCCCTGAGGGCCTTGATGCTTGCAAGAAGGGAATCTAACATCTGAATCTAGAAGAAAACTGACCTTCATTTTTATCCACAGGCACCAAACTGAGCAACCACTTCCAAGGTTGACACTAAGGCTCAGTGCTGGGCATGTCAGGAGAGCTGCCTGACTGTGCTGTTGTGGTTTCCAGTTGTCTTTGTCATTTAATAGCAATCTGCTTGGCCTTGGTTGGCTGGCTTCCTTCAGTTTTAGGATCATCATCATTCTTTGTTTGTTTGTTTTTTTTTTTGGACACTCTGACCTCTGCTTTCTCCAGCTCTAGGATGCAATGATCAAGGGACTCTTAGGTTTCATCTACTGTGGGATTCACCGAAACATTTCCATGGGAAGAGCAAGAGTCACTTCTCTTTGCAGCCAGGCTCAATCGGACTTGTCCTGGAAGATAAGCAAAGATGACACACAGGAGGGGAAAGTCCAGTGTAGTCTTGCTTGGCCTTTCCTGGAATCTCACACTTTTGGGTGGGACTGCAGACAAATGTTCCATGACAGCCACATCACGAACATCAGACCTTACGAGAATGATGGCAGGAGAGGATCCAGGGGAGCAGGGTGACTTGTACTTTCTTTCTTGGAAAGGCGATATTGTTGGCAAGACTTAGGTCTTGCTTCATAGATGGACAGGGAGGAGGACTGGGCAGCGGAAACTGGGGTTGAGCTGCACCCTCTCTGGAAGTCAGGTCTGAGAACATGGACTCTCAAACGGTGGTTCCAACTTCAGCCCGCACTTGCCTTCTCTGAGGTTGTGGATGATCCTCCTGATGTTTGGGGATCTGTCATTAATCTGATACGTGTGCAAACTGAATCCATTTGGGTGTGAGGGAAAGTTGAAAATGCATGAAAGTAGGAGAGATGAGGACAAAGAGTAGGGGTGCCTTGTGCAGTAGATAGAATTCTATCCAGAGGAGCAACAGATACCCCCAGATAACAGTGTTTAAGTAAAGGTCTCTTTGTCTCTCATGAAAAATATTGGCAAAGGAGACCAAGGTTGTGATGATGGCATCACAACTCATCAGTGAATACATTCCTATAGGACACCTCTGTTATCCTCAATATCTCCTTCTTGTAGTTCATAAAGGTGACTCATTGTGTGTGTGTGGGGGGGTCAAACATGCATTCCAGCCAACTAGAAAAAGAGAGGAAGGAAGAAAGAAACAAGTTTTCTCTTTGAGAACATTTCCTAGAAATTGAACACTTTGCTTCAGCGCATATCCCATGAACCAATATTTGGGTATCTGACTACAAGCAGCCGCAGAGGAACTGGAAAGTGTGTCCTTATTCCGAGTGAAACATGTCCAGCTAACTTTTGTGTGTAATGAAAGGAGAAATGGAAGGGGAGTAAATGTAAAATTTTCCTGTAATAAAAAAAAATCAAATGTGAAAAAAAAAAAGAAAGGAGAAATGGGTGGAGGGAGTATGGGAGGGCACGCACCACTTCCTACCACACCCTGAAAACAAGGATCGACACTATAGACGGATGCTATTAGAGTAGCTCGGGTCAGCTTTGTCTCCAGGCTGGAGCGAGCCACTCCAACCTGCTTGGCATCTCAGTCTCGCCAGAGGCTAGCTGTGCAACGCTGGGCAATTTAGTCTCTCTGCACGCACACCAGTTTTCCCTTCTGTAAATAATAAAAACAATAATTGCCTCGGACAATTGTCCATAGAAACAAATGAGAGGGTATTTCTGACATGCCTGGTCCCCTTCCTGCGCAGTTGTGGGCTCCTAGACACGCCAGTGATCACTATGCTAACTGGATCAGAGCCTCCCACTGACTCACTTGGAGATGGGATTTCTAGCCATCATTATTCTGCGGGCATTACCCACGCCCTTCGGAAAGGCCATCATTTTCTCCTTGGATTAATCTCTTGCTTCAATTTTGAGTAGTTCTGAAAGCCAAAATTTCCTGGATGGAAAGGAGCCCTGACGTTTCTAAAGAAATAACACACACACAATAGAAAATATTACTGAATTCTCTTTGCAGGATTGCTTAATTCTCTCGAATACACATTTGATTTAGTCTTGCTGAAGTAGTTATTGTCCTTCACCAGTAAGTGCTTATGAAACGCATGCTGGTAGGGCATGGTACAGCCAGAAAATGCCAAGAGCAGCTAGCCCCCACTCACTTTCTCTTCCACCTAATGGTTCATGTTGGTACCTCTCCAAAAGGATTGTCAGGACTGCTATTTGCCTGAGGGAAGGAGGATGCCTAACGCTAGTCCGTCAATCAGGTGCCCCAGCCTGTGACCCTAAAACCGAAGCATCGCAGGCAATTCGGATCACATTCTCCTGCAGGTTGTGAACTGCCAAGTTTAAGTGGGGCCAAACGCTGTGCGTTTTTGCACAGCGGCAGAAGTAGTGCGTGTGATGTCTGATAAAATGCATGGCCCCCTTGTCCCGCTGTACATTTATGCAGTGTGGTAATCATGATGCACTTGCTTATATCCATGGAGAAATAATATCAACAGCAGTGAGCATTTTAGGAATTACATACGTACTAGTTTTTCCTTTGTTTCTCACCCAGCTTTGCTGAAACTATTATCTGTCTGTTTTATAGGAGACTACCCGGAGGCTGAGAAAGTGGCCTTTCAAAGACAGAAGCTCAAAGGAGGTTAATTTTAAACAGGCAAACTTGGATTTCATGTCCTTTTTTTTTTAGTTCTTCTTGAATCCATTGTAATTTTTTGGCTTTTAAGGATGCTAAGTAGATGAAAGACGAGGAACAGAGAGCTGGAACGTCCTGTCACCTGGAAGAAAATGAATGGTTCCTGGAGGGACAGCTTAAGGGTTTAGAGGGCTGAATGGCTCCTGGAGGGACAGCCTCAGGGTCTAGATGACACGAGAAACCATCTCAGTCACTTGCTTTCTTGCAAACCCTGTTCTGAGCAAGACGGAAGGGCGGGAAGCTGTTCCTGAGGCTTGCTGACAAGGATGGGCTACAGAGAGAGGCTCCCTTCACCCCTTCAAGTAGGATAGTCCCACAGCTCGTGACTGACACATTAGGCTGGGTTTTGAGTTGAGAACTTTGCAAATCCCATTTCACTGAATTTTCACAGCAGCTTGAAGGGCACACATTATCTGCTTTTAAAATGAGGAAACCGAGGCTCTGAGAGGCCAAGGTCCCCAGAGCATGGCTGAGTATTAGTAGCCTTTGGACAAATCATTTGGTTCTTCCCCTGTGTTCGATTACCATATAAAATGCGAGTAAGTGCCCAGCACAGGGACTTATCTGGTAAAAGTAGTAAAATAGAGACTGGAACGCAGTGAGTACCTGGTAACTAGTAATCATATCTGGTTAATAGAACTCGAACCTCTTCGCAGCAGGAAGCGGTCTCCTCACCGGTGTCTTCGTCTCCACACGGGATGGAATTGGAAAGCCTTGCTACTCAGTTATTGATGATGACTTCAGAAGTATGAGCATTGGTGGCAAAGGGTCAACGTAACTAACTCGGCACAGCACATAGCCTGAGATGTGGACATGTTTGGTGGCCCACAAATGACAGCTCAATTCTCCCAGAGGGGCCTGTCTGGCTGGACTTCAAGTCCCAGGCTGGGGTTAAAGAGCCTGGGAAAAGCTGTCATGAGGACCAACAGGGTCCAGCTGCAGAAGTATTAAAATTTGGTTTCTAGAGAAAGAACGAGGAAACGGGTTAATGAGTTTCAGAACTTCAAATAAGCAAAGAAAGGGATTCTCCTAATTCCAGCTACTGGTGGCTCTGCCGTGAGTGAGGAAGAGGCAGGAGGGAGAAATGAGAGTTGAACACTCGTGGGGCGGGGGCAGTGGCCCCAAAGTGCGCTGTCTTAACCGTGTTCTCAATCATTGCAGGAAAAAGCCATGGGAACCAAGAGAAACTGATCCAGCATGTCCTGAGCCAGAATCTTCCAGCCCTGGTAGCACTTCCTGGGCAGCGCTGTCTCCTCTTTCTGCAGTGTGTCCCCAAGCAGTGGCGCTTGGTTCTGTGCCCAACCTCACGCTGTCCGGTCTGTCTTGACCACTTTACTCTTCATCTGAAGGAGGCACCGACAAAGACAGTACGAGCTGTTTGCCAAATCGCCACTGGGTCAAAACTGCTTTGGTTCTGGAGTATGTAGGCATCAGGCGACATTAGAAAACAAGGGTAATCTTAAAGCACTCATCGTAATGACCAAGGCACCCAGGCAAACCCGGGTGGGGTGTGGGCAGCCATCTAGAAAAGGTTTATTTGCTTTTGTTAATGGGCCTCCTCCTTTCTTTACACGCTAGCAGCCAGAGAGAACTCCAAGGAACCCCAAAAGTTGTCTTTTGGGTGCTTTTGAGAGCTCCCCCTTACTCTGCTTTCCTTTTTAGACTGTTTCGCATAAAGGTCCAGCCTCCTGCCAAAGGCCTCGTAATGCCACTCTCAGGGGACCGAATTTATCCACTCAGCTGTCCCTTGTAAATTTATTCCTGTGTGAGACTTTCCCCAAACCATTCATTCCTCCGCTTAGCTCAGGCAGCTGGAATGCAGGGGGGAAAATACATTTTTTTTTCCTTTTCAAGAATGTGTCTTTTGTGTGCTGGGAGGGGTTGGGCTAAAGAGAAAAAATTCAGACCTGTCTCTCACACACAAACACGCATATATGTATACATACACAAACATACACTCTGTCTCTAAGAGTCCCACTGAGGCAGGAAGGCAGCCCTGGGTTGGAGAGGGATGTTAGGGGGCTCCCTGCATACCAAGCGGTGAATACTTTGCAGTGTGGGCTGTGGGTCCTCAGTCTGGGATTGAGCCAGAGAAACACCTCACTGGTTGTTTCCATGGCAACATCACAGTTTCCCTGGAATGGAAAGGTCTGTGGTGGGTTAGAGCCAGAATGGGCTTTCTGGCTGCACGTGTGTGCAATGAGGGGCTTTAGGGAGGAGAAGGCACTGGGAAGTTTGACTTAATTTTTCCTTGACTGATTATGGTCTCCAAGAAGCAGGTGACGCTGGGGGAGGGACTTGAAGGTGACCTATGTGCTTAAGGAATGTGGCTGTCAAAAAAAAAAGGAATGTGGCAGTCTTTGGGGCAGGCAGAGCCACCCTATAAGGCAAGATAGATGGCAAGGGATGTTGGGTGGCAATCATGTGCATGTATTGATGGGGCAATACTGTGATCTTTCTCCTCCTGGTACCCAGAGATGGCAGAAGAGTGAAAGATGAGTTTTGTCTTATTTTCTGCAAGACTTATGCACCGTGAAACAGTCTCAGGAAGGGCTTCTGGGGTAAAATGGTGGATATAGCGACTATCTTTCCTGTGCTTCTACAACCAAGAGTCAAAAGGCAACAAAGGATATATGTCCTGATAGACGCAGAATCAAAGACGTAGTGACAAGAAATTAACAAGCGTGAGAGTCGCAGGGTGGAAGAGCCGCGATGCAGAAGTCTAGAAGTCCTGCCTGATAGTCCAGCCACAGTCAGAGCAGGGGAGCGAGGCCAGCACATGAGCTCAGGTCTATGCTACAGTGATTGCAGAGGGTTTCTGCCCTGAGGCTTCCACCCGACTGAGAACCCTGTCCTCTCACTGTAGGCAAATAAGGTTTAGAATCAATGTGCCCACACCCACTGTTTTCTGCCTGTCTGATAAATATACTTTGGAAGTGGAAGCATCACTTGTATCCCCACATCGTAAGCACATCTGGGAAGCTTGCTGTGGCTGTTCTGACTTTTCACACACTCCCAAGGGTGTGCCACAGGCCTGGAGGCCCCAGGCTACTGTATAACATAAAGGTTTTAAGGAAGGGTCCTGTTTGTTCTTGTAAATTGGGTTGACAGGGCTCAGATAACTGTATGCTATACCCAGTAAGGGATTAAAGAGTAAAGGGGAAGAGACCCTACCAGGAGATTGCCCATGGATGAGAAAGATACAGGGGCCAAATTTGAGGCTGAAACACCTTGAGAACAAGTGAAAGAGGCATGTGTGGGCTTTTGGGATCTCTGTGGCCATAAGAGCCTGAAGGTCAGTTATTTAAGGGGCCCATCAGGAAACTCAAAGGCTTGGCTAATTTGTTTATGTTTTCATTGAATTCATCCTTTTCCTACAGGTATAAGGTGCATCGTGAAAACTCTACAGCTCCCCCACTCTCTCTAACCCCCCTCTTACCTACTCCTCACCCTTTCCCCTAAGGGCTCTTCCCCCATGTTCATGTCTTTTTTAGTTTAGTTTTTGACTTTTAGAGTGGGTGTGTGTCATATGTGTACACTGCCTGTGTTGTGTCTATGTGTGTGTATGATATATGCCCATCTGTTGTATGCAGGTAAATGTGTTCACGCACTCATGGAGGCCACAGGGAGATGCAGATGTTTCCTTTATCACTCTCAGGCCTACTTCCTTGAGGCATGACCTCTCGCTGGACCCAAAGCTTGCTGTTTCAATTACAAGGGTGGGTGACAAGTCCTAATCATTCTCATGCATCTGCCCCACCAGACAGGGATTTCAGGTTATTTGTGGGCATTCTTAGCTTTCTATGTAGGTACCGGGTATTGAACTCAGGTCTTCATGCTTGTGCAGCAAGAACTCTTACCCTGTAAGCAACTTTCCCAGCTCCAAGCCCCTGCCTGTGCCCCTAGATGTTGCTAATGCTGTGGATCCAGAAACCACCTTTGAGTACTAAGGGATTTTTTTTTACACTGTGCAGAATGGAAGAATATTCCTGTTATTAATCTCCCGCGATTGTCCTTGGGCAAGATGGTAATTTCTGCTTTGGAAGGCTCTTGCTCCAGGTCTCATCTTCCTATAAACACTAAGCCATTGAAACACCGTTGTCACTGTCATTGTGTCACCCCCCTGCAAAGGACATGTTTGAGGTCACCAGTCGTGTGTTTATGCAACTGAATGTCTGAAAGCATCTGACAGCAGGAAGACCTGTATTTGGATCTCTACTTGCTCAGTTGTAGAGCTATGCAGGATTGGAGGAGTTACCGCTAACCATGGTTTCATCAGCTGTGCAGGCAAAAGAGACCAGCATTTAGTTAGTATTAACTATGGTGTGATTGGTTATGAAAAAGCTGAGACATCAGAATCCACAAGGTGCATGCTCATAGGTGTGATCTTTCTCCCCGCTAGAAGGGTTTTGTCTGCCTTATATGGTGTTTAAATAATACTGAGATAGTTGCCAACCTTTAAGAATAGTTAAATTTCTCATAAAACTCCCAATTTCAGACTTATATTGAAAAATCATTATCCTGGGCAAACTTGGCCAGGAGTCCATGCATGGTTAACAGCAGTGAGACTAACCAAAGCTGGGTGGCATTTATGGGCTCTGCCTCCTCAGTCTAGCATAACCAAGTCCTCTTCCTTTGGGCACCATACTCTTGGGTTTTCACACCTAGGTTTCTTCTGACTCTAGAATTCTAGTTATTTTGGCTCACATATGTGTAGCAAGGGCTTCTGGGACTCAGTGAGTGGATTCCAGGATTGCCTTTTCAGCAACACGTCTACAACCCAAGTGAAGAAAATCTGCTCACCTCTTCTTGACTTTAACAGAGTCATTGTCTTTATTGCTCTCAATAGTCTCCCTGGGAACCAGAACGTGCTGACTCTAGAAGATTCCTTCCTTCCTTCCTCAATGACCACGAGTCATCTCAGTAGCATGTCTTTCTTGCTCCCTCCCTGAAGTGTAAGATGCACACGACCTTGTCCTTGGAGCTTGGGTAGGTGCATCCTATGCCCCGGAGTGCTGACATCCATGTGATTTAGGACCATTGGTACCTTTCTATTGGACCCTTACAGTTTTGAGTCCCCAGAGCTGCCTGGGCCTAATGCCCAAGAACTTTGCTTTGTGAGTTAATAAAGATGCTGGACATATGCTGCTGGCTGCTTCCAAGGTCCTCCTGTGTGCAAAGGGTCATGATGGGAAGGATGAGCTGCTTCCTTCTCCTCCTCTCGTTACTCTCTTTCATCTCCACCATTCACTCTTTAATTCACGGGACTCACAACTGCAATATAGAGAGGAGGCATATCACGAAGACAGAATCCCAAAGTCCCGATTCTCTGCTTCACAGGTCCTCGGTGGGCACGTGACCTTACGGTTGTTCTGTGGACTTTCCCACTCTGCCATAGATGGGTCTCCACAGGTGAGCGAGCCCTAGAACATGGGATTCCTGTGTGGTAAGAGAGTTGCCCTACAGGTAGATCAGTCTCTTGGATCCATATTGCTGTGTGTGAATTCTGTTCCATTCCTCTACCCTCTTCCTCTAGGATAAGTTTTTCAGGAGGTTGGTGGTCATGTGGACAGTAAAAAAAAAGTGGGATGATCTCGGAATACATGACATTGAAGAATCTCTATGTGTGTGTTAAACTGGCCAACATCAAAAAGAAATGCACCGCAAAGTTTTGGTTTTGATGGTGTGTGGCTTAAAAAACTTTGAGATTCCTGCCATGCCCTCTAGGCCATGGGAGTGGCACAGCAGGGAATTCTCAGCAGATCAGAAGAACGCACGCTTCTATGAGGAATTAAACTTGCTGTTCTTTAAATTCTTTACACAACCCAATAGGGGAACAGGGAACAGTCAAACTTACCTTCATTTTCTGGAAGATGGACAGCCTAAGCCAATGCATTCAAATGCTCACTGATTTAAAGTCCAAGGTTTCTTTCTCCTGGAAGCTGTGTCTGTGCATCCCGTCTGAGTTGTATGTAGCTGTCTGGCATGTTGTCATTGGGCCCTTCCAATGACTGGCTGAATGTGGATCTCAGAGGCTGGAGGCTGACAGGTGAAGAGCCTGTGCAGATTCTCTGATGTCTCTCATGGCCTCAAGAAGCTGGTGAGGAGGGAAGGCTCTGGTGTCCGGCTAAACCCTGTCCCTGCAGAGTGCAGGCTTCTTCACACCAGCACGTATTGCTTCTCACCTCCGATCTACACCAGGATCACTGAAAGCCTGTCAAGATGGATTCTCAGGTGCTGCCCAGATTCCCAAGGCTGGAAGAGAGCCAGAGGTGACACGTTGAACAAGCTCCCCAGGTGAGTGTGCTTAACAACCCATCATCTCAAGCATGCGCTTTAAAAACTCGTGCAGAGAACATTTCTCTTTGCCCGGTTTTAAAATGCCCTTTGATAGTATCATTGATCATAGTGGAGACATTCCAGAGAGAGAAAACTCTACACCAGGGACCCTCCAGGACTTGGCCTGGAGGAGACTGGATATGGGCTTCATAATCCTCTTGCTGTTTCTTACTCATCAGGCAGGTGAGCGAGAGCCTCATTACCTGGGCCGCCCACTGGGAAGGAGCCCCTGCAGCCTCCTGGTGATGGCCCAGCTAAGCTTGAGTAGGTTGTTTTTAAAGGCTTGACCCGAGCATGCCTTGGTTCCAGGTGGAACCCATTTCCACTTAAAACCATCAAATACGGGCCCTGAAGGGAATTCAGAGATCTATTCCAGAACTCTCATTATATATGTGGAATTAAAGGCTAGAAACAGACAGAAAAATGCAAGGATGATAAATTCCTGAGTTCACCTTGAAGGATCTTCGCAGAGGAGGAACGAAGTCACTTTCTCCTATACTGGGGTGGAGCAGGCTGAAGTAAGCTCAGGTTTCCTGAGTATCTTTCCAGAGACAGGGAATCCACAATGCAAGATTTGCATGTCTGCCCTTACCCTACCCCCACCACCTTAGAGGAGAGTTTCCCTCACCTCAGCTGCCTCACTCAGCAGGAGGCTTCTAGCCTCTCTACCCAGAAACATCCCAAACCCTAATTTGCATGTGGTGGGATTTAGCCCATACGTCTTGAGGGTCAGTACCAGGCTATGCTCTGGCAGATGTCACTAACAGGAGAGATGGGAGTGGCTGCCCCAAAGATTACTCGAAACTTCTAAACTTAGTAAATTTACTTCTGCACTTGGTCTCTCATACACTATATCCTGACCACAGCCTCCCTCCCTCCACTCCTCCTAGCCACCCCCTAGATCTACTCCTCCATTTCCTTTCAGAAAAGAGCAGGCCTCCCAGGGATATCAACCAAACACAGCATAACAAGATGCAACAAGACTGGGCATAAACCCTCGGATCAAGGCTGGACAAGACATCCCAGTAGGAGGAAAAGGGTCCCAAGAGCAGGCAAAAGAGCCAGAGATACCTCCACTCCCACTATTAGGAGTCCCACAAAATGATTCTGTATGTTTAATTGCCCGATTTGGCCCTTGAGAGAAACATTTGTGATTTGGAAGTGGTAGATGACACATTTGAAATGACAATTGAAGGATAAAGGAACATCTTGAGAGAAACGGGGCATGAAATAGCACATGCAAAGGCCGTAAGTCAGAAAGAAATTTGGTCCAGGCTCAGGAACCCAGGGAAACTGAGAGTGGAGAAGAGATTGGATTAGAGGAGGTAGAAAGTGCAGGGAGTGGGGCGGCTTAAACTGTGGAGAGATGATCTGACTTACAAGTTTAAAATGCCTTCTAGTAAATAAAAGAGAATAGATACAGTGGGCGGGGTGGGGGAGGGGAGATAGCACTTAGGAGTCTACAGAATCACTCAGGCTGAAATGGCAGGTGCTAGAGCCCGAAGGCTGCATGGGGTGGAGAGAAGTGGTCTTGAAGAGCACCTAAAGGTTTAAGAACTGAGAGTGTCTTCCGTGAAAACTTTGAAAAATATGAAATATGGAAGGGAAGCTCAGCCATTTTCTAAGCTTCAGAAGAATGGGAGTTACACACATTGTATGTGCCCGTGTGTGTGCCATTTGGGAGCAGAAGTTCAGAACAGATGCACAGGGAACCGTGACCCACAAGTTAAAGAGACTGCCGTTCAGTGCCGTTGTTTCCATATTAAGACCAAGCTTTCAAAAACGAAGGTGGATAAACTAACACAAAGTGGAAGACACATATTCTAAGTGTTCTGCAGTGTGCGTTCCACTGCGGCTTTCAGTGGCCAGTCTTGTCCAACTCTGGCTTTACAGTTCAAACTGTTTCCCCTCTTTGCCCAAATCCCAGACTAGACAATCTGCAGAAGAGGACCAGCCCACGGTGGAGCCTTTGAAGCTTCTGCTGCTTAGCGTCAGTGCAGCACTGTGATTCACAAGCCAACAGAGCATCCTCAAATTCCCACACCTGCATCCTATGGGATGAAGGCAAGGTGGCCATGCAGGATTCCCAAGTTAGCTATTAAAGTGATTTGAACTGCAGATTACTAGAGAGAAACAGGCTAAAGAGATTCCTTGAATTGTCTCAGCTGGGCAAATGGACAAGGAAGGACCTGAACCAGCCAGCTAGGGATTGGAGCAGTCTGAAAAAAAATTACTCAGTGTTGGCCCTGGGCATGTGAGATCTGGGTGTTCTTTTAGTCGGTGCCTTCTTGCTCCATTGGTGGGCTTTCTGTTGCCTTGGCTAGTTCAGAGTTATGCAAAGGTTAGGGGACAGCTTGTAGATAATTTCTGTCCTGTGGGAAAAGAAGCCTCAAAGTTAATGGTATATGACCCTGGACGACATTAGCCAGTTTAGATTTTGTTCTGTGATCTTGTCCTAACTTTTCTCGATTGAGCTGCCGATGATAATCAAACTTCCTTCAGAAGCAGCTCTAACATTTTATTGTTTCTCTCATTCATGCATCAGATAAAATCGATGACATGGGTTCACTTCTAAAAGGTATGTTTTGCATAATGGCTTTTCAATCAATAATGGATTAACTATACAGTGGAACATACCAGAAAGCCTAGGTATGTACCAGGTGCTACCATTTAGATCCGATATACTCTCTAATGTTTGTACGATAATGGAGTCACTGATGAGGCGTCTCTGAGCAAACGGCCATACTGTTCCCAGACTCCTAGCTGAATCATGTGCACAAGAGTTAAGATTTGGCCTTTTTGAAAATGACCTTGGGTCTCCCTCTCTCTGAGACTGTGCAGTCTCCTTCCCTTAAGCAGGCACCTATTTCCTGGGACTCAGTAAGTCAGCTCTAGCCAGCTTTCCAGCTCGGCAGAGAAAGGGTTTCCTCTTACCCTGCAGTCAGGTTCTGGAACAACTGGGAGTCCCCCTCTGTGCATGGGCAAGCAGGTGGTATTTAAAGTATGGACCTGAAAAATCCCTTCAGTTTTCCATTTGCCAGGTTATTCCAGAGGCCAGAGTTGTCAGCTTCGGAGCCAGAGACCCAGGCTGAATGGAAATACTTGTACAGCAAGCGCAACTCTGCTTCTCTCCACCCCTGACTGGGCTGCAGTCATCCCACCAGCCTGGCACCTTTGTTCAAGTCTTTAATGTAGCCATGGGAATCTAGAGCTCCGTCCTCAGGGCTTTCCTGAGACATTAGCCCTTGGAGCTTTGCGGAGCTGCCAGGTGGGATGGAAGGCAAACGAAGGTGGTTCCTGAGGCACTGAGATCTGACCTTGAACCCTGACATCCCTGGAATGTGAAAAGGTCCAGGGATAGCCGAGCTGATGTGAAGGTGTAGCCATCTGCCACTCAGAAAAGGGGCGAGCCTAGTGCGATTTTCTGGCCTTGGGCAGCCTGCAGCTGCGCAAACGGCTTGTAAAATAGCATTGCCTGTCAGTGTCTGCAAGGCAGGTGATCACGGGGTAGATGGGAGTAACCCCACACACGACAGGGTTCTGTAAGCAGCAGAGGAGGCTGACAGTTTGGAAAGGTGTAGGAGCCGAACCAGGAGGGTCTAACTAGCTCCTCAAGATTTGCTGACCTTCTGTTGTGTTTTGCAGGGACCCCAGTTTGAACAGTTGGGATGGCAATGAAAGTGCTTCGTATGTATAACGCATGTCATCTCCATAGCTACGTAGATATTATCATTGTCACCCCAGAAAAGAGCCTCAGAGAGGTTAAACTATTAGCTGAGGTCACATAGATGGCAAAGGGAAAGGGGTAGGACTTGTGTTCTGGTCTGTTTGACTCCCAGACACTTTGTTGCTTTATTAAACCTATGCGGCCAGGTAGAGCTGTGAGCCTGGTTGTGTGGAAGTGTTTTAATAATACAATAGAGAGACTGCCAAGTTTTCCCTCCAGCAGGATCAATTTTGCAGTAGACTTAACAAGAGCGGAGTCTCAGGCCTTACGTACCTTTATGTGCCCCGAAGAGCCCAGAAGCGACAGATACATTAGGAGGGGGACAATGAAGGTATTGCGGCCGCGAGCTTTCCTTAGGAAAGCCTGTTATGTGTTTGGAATGAATCCATCATCTCAAGGAGCTACATAATGTTCAAAACAGCTTTAGAAATTCTCCCTGAAAATTGCTTTCTGAAGCCCAGGCACAGACGCATGTACACACAGTGTCTATCCTCGATCATGGCAGGCCTCAGTCCTTGCAGGGTATGCTGGAATGGCATAGAATTCCAACCATAGCATTTGGTAGAGGAGATAAATTGCCAACTCCAACTCTTTGGTTTTGTTCAACAACAAGTTGGCACTGATGTGGAGCAAAATGGCTGATGGATTTGCATGGTTTGTGACTCCACAAAGCAGACAGTTCTATGAGGATTTTATGTTTTTATATTTGTGCTATAATAGGAAGCGAGCCTAGGGCCTTAGCAGTTGTGCAAAGTCTCTGCTGTTCAGATATACATTCCCAGCACCTTCTCCTCCTCTTTTTTCAACTTTTTATTTGAGGACAGGGTCTTGCTAAGTTACCCAAGTTGGCCTTGAACTTGTAATATTTTTGTCTCAATTTCCTGAGTAGCTAGGATTACAGGTCTGTGCCACTAGGCCTAGCTAGAGGGATTTTTTTTAACAAGGTTTTGTGTAAGAGCCCTGGCCAACCTTGCCAGGCTCAACTCATGCTTTCCAAGCTCTCTCCCATGTCTCCTGGTGGAACCATGGCGCAAATATCTGTCTCTGCTTTCTTTGGTCTACTTTGTCATTCAGGTCCCAGTCAAGTGCCACTTCCATAGAGAGTGGGCATCTCGCCTAGCATTCCCTCCAAAGTACCCTTGACTTTTTCTTATAGATGTAATGACATGTACTAGGCATTTTCCTAAGCCACACCGAGCTCTAGGCCACCTGCCAGCTCCATGGCTCCATTTCTCTTTTAATTACGGCTCTTCTTTCAACATAGAGGAAAATGGATACTACAGTGTGAATACATTCCCCAAAAGCCCTGTGTTAGAAACTCATTCCATAAATTCCCGTGTTCGTGGTGTTTGGAGTTGGCGTCTTTGGACAATAATTAGCATGAAATCAGGTTGTGAGACTAGGGCTTCCACATGGCTTTTGTGGCTTCGTAAGAAGAGGAAAAGAGCACTGAGCAGGGACACTGGACATCTCACTGTATGGTACCCTACTTATGTCATGATGGAGGTCAAAGGTCATTGCCTGAGGTCCGTGCTATGTTCTTGCACTTATAGAACTGTGAGTAAAATAAACGTGATAAACTTTTTCTTCTCAGATGCCTTATTGTAGCAACAGCGATGGCCAAAGGTAGTAGGTGCTACATTTGTCTAAGTTATCGGTCGACAAAACAAATGGCTCTGTATCTTCCTGAGGATCACACTCCTCTCTGAAGTTCATTCTGGCTTCCTAGAAGTCTTCACTCGGAACCCTACCTCACCTCTGCCTTCCTTTAGTCCACGTCAACAGTCTACTTTACCTTCTTGCTTCTTCTTAGGTTCTGTTCTTAGCTGTACTTTCTTTGCACACCAAATTTTATCTTCAGCCTCTGCACAGAGTTTGAACCAGTGTGTCTAGTGACCAATTGGTAATTTCTATACATTGTTCCTGGGTAGCTGAAGTTTGTCTCAATGGCCAGAGTCATGCTTCCCTCCATTCTTCTTAAACCTTTTTTTTTTCTCCTGGAGAGTCTCAAATTCCACAGTTTCTTTTTTAAGACTATTGATATAGGCAATAAATACAACATGGATAACAAAAACTTTAAAATTTATTCTGAATATTATATGGCATGACCTCGTCTCATCTATCTATCTATCTATCTATCTATCTATCTATCTATCTATCTATCTATCTATCTATCATCTATCTATCTATCATCTATCTATCTACTATCTATCTATCTATCTATCTCTCATACAGCAATGGGTATAGTCTCTAAGTCCATTTCCTAATACACAACCTCAGCATAGAACCCACCACCGTATCATGTGATGTAAGTGGGTCTCTCGCTCTCTCTTTCTCCTTTTCTCCCTCCTAGGATCTCACTAGCCTAGACTGTGGTCTTTTTGTCTTATGATTATCAGTACTAGGATTGTAGATATGTGTTACTGCACCCCTCTGACTTTTCTTGCTCAAATTCCACAGTTTCTTAAGAAGAAATTAAAGTGTCCTTCTATCCTCGACTTGTCACAAAGGGGAATTAATTGTGCTTCTATAAGGTCACCTGTCTTTAATTTCCTCCATAGGCCAAGGAGAAGATCCCAGAGAGATATGCAATTCTCAGTTCCATAGTTGAAGCAAATTCAGACCAAACCTCCTCCTGCCACACCACCTGTCCCTCCAAGTTACAATTTACTCTTCAGGTTTCTAAGCATATGAAATAACATCCTCCATTGTTTGAGTTGCATGTACCATTTTCAGCTCATTTGTTTTGAAAATATGGTCCATAGAATATGTAAGAAATACAGATTCTTGGGTCTTAACCTTGGGTTCCTGAATCAGGATCTGTGGTGTGGGACCAGCTGTCTCTATGATAGTAACTCACCAGGAGACGTGATCTATCTAAGAGCCTGAGAATTCCCAGGGTCAGTGATGGCAGGTGCATCTGAAAAGTACAATATATCTATGCTTCAAAGACTCGGCTCATGGTTTTCATCTGAGGGGAACCACTTGGTTCCATTTTCTGCCTCCTCCTTTCCACATTTTACTCCTCAAGTTTTTATTCTTTACTCAGGATTCTATCCAGAAATTAGGTCTCTGTAAATGGAGACTGCACTTTGGTTTCCTGGCTGCCCAGACCTGAATAATCACACAGAATTGCTTGGCCAACAGCTTAGGCATATTCCTACCTAGCTCGTATATCTTAAATTAACCCATTTCTATTAAGCTGTGTATCAGCACAAGACTGTGGCTTACCAGTAAAGTTCTGGCGTCTTTCTCCTTTGGAAGCTACACAGTGTCTCTCTGAGTACACCTTCTTTCTCCTCTATCTCTGCTTAGATTTCCCACCTTGATATATTCTGCCCTGCCATAGGCCAAAGCAGCTTCTTTATTAACCAATGGCAATAAAACATATCCACAGCATACAGAGGGAAATCCCACATCAGTTCTCCATGGCAACCACAATTCTTCCAACCAGAAAGACTTGATCTCACCTTTAAGCCTAGCAAACCTCCATGTGTTTCTTCTGTCTGCCTTGTTGAGTATTCTTTGTGTCTTTCCCACCAGACTGTAAGTTCCCTGGGACTCACAGTTTTCAATCCCAATATCCATTGCCTTGCACAGAAAAAGCATTTGCTGAATTGACTTGCGTGAAGGGTTATTTTCGATGAATTAACAGGAAATGGAGGGGTATGTCTTAGAGGGGGTCAGACTGTGTATGCCTCCCCTCAGCAACTGGGTCATCCAACATCAGGGAGCTTGACTTTGGAGACAAACTCAGAGAACAAGAACTCTCAATTTCTTCCTAAGGTAGAATGTTAAGGAAGAACAGAAAACATATCATCAGAAAAGCAACGAGAAAAAAAACTCAACAACTTTCTTGCTCTATCTGTAGAAACTGGCAAAGCAGACACTGGCACCCTGAACTTCCAAAGCAAGGAAAGACAGGTCTTTAGTTTTCTAATCTGCTGGGCTGACCAAGAGGAACTGATGTGGGTGTGGACCAGGACTTGCATCTGTGAGGCCCTTAGCTCCTATTTAAACATTTGATTTTTGTCGCCTGTTATTGTACAGTAAATTGCTCTCCTGAAAATTTCTGTGCTGGAACTCTACCTCCCAATGTGACAGTATTTGAAGACAGGACCATTAAATAGTTTTCATACTAAAGGAATTAAATAAAGTTAGATGAGATTTCGAGGGTGGGACCCTAATCCAACACAACAGGTGTCCTGATTAGAAGAGGAAAGGGCATAGGAAAGACCCTGTGAGGACAAGAAGGTGGTTGACTGCAAGCTAGGAAGAGGCCTCTGAAGAAACAAAGCTTCTAGTCCCTCAATAGCCTACTGCTTTCACTTTGCCCATCCTACCATCCCCATTCCCATTTACACAATCTTCATTTTCCATTAACTGGAAAAATTAAAAATGACAACAGAATAAATGATTAGAGAGGTGTAATATCTTGTTGGATAGTGCAGAACCAGAAACCTGGCAGATTTGATTTCCATGGTAACAGGTCTTCCCTTAGAAATCATGGTTCCCTGAATCGTGTTCCATTAAAAGTCCTAAAATACACATGCCTCTATGCTGTGGGACAATGATCTGTACCCTGTCACTTGTATTTTAAATAAACACTGATTGGTCAGTAGCCAGGCAGGAAATATAGGCAGGGCAA
>JAQHUG010000062.1:5173867-5196540 GCA_028555095.1 Dicrostonyx torquatus
AGGCTAAGCATAGTATCCCTCCATAGGGAATAGGCTCCAAAAAGCCAGTTGAAGCACTAGGGATAAATCCTGGTCCCACTGACAAGGCCCATATTGATGGCATCTGCTACCTTAAATGTGTGCTGCTACACTAACTCCAGTTTAGACTCACCGTAATGAATGATCAGAAATCTGTTAACAGATAGCTTTGAAATAGACGCAGGGCCAGAACTGAGAGCTCCAGGACCCAAAGTGTACACCCATGTTGAGTCATGGTCCAAAGCATCAAGACTTCAAACATGAACTAAGCCCGTAGTCCCCAGGAAGCGGAGGGCTGAACAAGCAGCCTCACTCTGCTCCCCATTGACTGCCTCCAGCTCCAGCTTCAATACAAAATATATGTGAATCATTCTGATAATATCCTATGACATAGTTGTCATCCCAAAGATCAAGCTTTTCCCACCTCCCACCCTGGCTGGTTCTGACCGCATTTGACTTGGCAATATGTGCATTTGGCTTCCACCTGTTATAACTCAAGGAAAAATATCAGTCCACAGTGAAAAACAAAATCCAGAAAACCGGCAAGAAAAGAGAGAAAAGAATCATTTGCCTTCAATTATGGGGCAATTTTAGACTCAAGTAGTGAGAAGCACTGGACAGTGTTTCCAGTGCTAAAACCACAAAACTGTATTCCAGATGAAGAAGAGCAAATGAAAACCTTTCACCCGGAGGGCTGAAATGGAAAATATTCTCAGAATCATTTGATATATGTGGGATATTAAGCATGACGGTGAGGGGACATGATGGCTGCACTTTATTATTTGAGAACTACTAAGATCATAATATTTTGCACATGTAACACAGTTTAGGGAGTTTTTGTACTGATTACCTCACTTTCCAGACCTGGTCAGAGTAGATGGAGGTTACCAGCAGGCAGGTTTCTGTGGCAACTGGAACTGTGTTGTGGTGTTTCATGACTTCACGACCATCTGACTCTCCAGTGGCCATATTTTCCCAACTGATTTTGGGTTATTCCTTTGTCAAGTAGAAACATGGTACCCGTGGGTAAGAGAACATGCCAGTCTGCTATTGCTGCTTGGATCTTTGAAGAAACATATATGTTTTCTTTCTATCCCTATGTTGTAATCTACAGAGTGACACCTTCTAGACCAGCAACGTGTGAATAACAAATATCCCATTGCTCTTTACCCGCCATTGCCAATTTCCCATATGGTGAATATTGTTGCAAGCAGAATCAGAGCACAGTTGAGTTATTATGTTGAGTTGCTCTGCATAGATTGAGGGTCATAAACCTTGGTGGCATCCTGAGCAATGAAATAAAATCTGCTTCCAAAAAGGTTGTATCGGTTTACAAGCCTGTGAAAAAGTGCGCCAACGTCTACTTCACTGCACCCTTACCAATCTCCAGTGACATAATATATCGAGCATATCAAATTGGGGTCATCTGTGGGGAGTCAGGCTGGCCATGTTACCATACCAACTTGGACAAGGTTATAAAACAGGCCTCGATCTGTTCATCTTAGCTGGATGAACTTTAAAGCCTTGTCTAAGCTTCTGTGATTATATTTATAATTAATTTTAATTATACAGCCAGTTCTATCCTGATTGATTGTATGATAAAACAATTACTTCTCACGAGCAGTATTGTGAAGACATAGGAAAAGTGTCAATAAGTTCACGTGAGAGATGATAATTTAATCTTTTGTCTTTGAAGATTTTAGACTCTAACATAGTCCTGCTTAAAGTTCATTCATCTTAAGCTGCACATTATTATACATGTATATATCTTATTTCTACACATGAAATATATATATATAACCACTTAAATTGTCTTTAACTACATAAATGCATTTTGTACATTTTGGAGGCTGGGTCATCCACTATCAGGGTGTCCACCCTGGTTGGGGAAGGCTCTGTTCTCTTGTATCCTAACATGGTGTCTCCACTGTGTCATAACAAAATACACAGAGAGCGGATAGGAAAAGCGTCTTTCTCTTTTCACAAGGCTACAATACTGCTAGACGCTACTTCATCCTTATGACCCCATTAGCCCCAATTATCTCCCAAAGGTCTCACCACTATAGTTTCATTCTTAGCCAAGGCTTCACCATGAATTGTGAGGGAAACGCAGTTCAATCCAGACAAGTCTCCCTTTCTGATATGTTGCTTTGTGGAAAGCACACAGAATAACACTGAAAGATTTAAGTTTAAAACATTGGGTTCTTTTTCAGTTTCTTGCTTTGGTTTGCCTCTCTCTGACCACTAGTCCAGTTTCTCTCAAGAACTCTAGATAAGATGGATGCTCACTCTACTCCCTAAGTAGAAAGAGATAAGCAATGCTAGAATTCTCTGCCAGAGAACTAGCAGGCCTTATCCCTGTTAGACTAAGTACTAACGCTAAGACCCATTTGGCTGACTGATGCCTCACAAACTGCCAATCATTAGTGGCTGCAAACAATAATTACTTCATTAGCAACAATCAGAATATTACCTGTCATGGCTTCTGGGACTTGGAGTTTGAGGAGTGGCTGACTAGGTGATTTGGGCTTGAGATCTTTGTCTAACTGGATAGTGGTTGACAATGGAACAGAGGAGTGGCAGAACCGAGTGCAACTGGCTGAGCACATCTTTGCCTTTGCATATGGCCTCAGAGCTTCTTACTTTCTGCACGGTGGCCCCAAGGCAGCAGACACTTTGTATGATGGCTTAGCACTCCTGCAATCAAGCACATCTCTTCTAATCTAGCCTTCTAAAACCATACGTACTCCCCATATTCTATCAACTACAAGAGAGAAAATACATACGTTTCTTCAAAGATCCAAACAGCAATAGCAGACTGTGGCATGTTCTCTTATCCTTATGACCCTTTATGATCCCTATAGCCCTGCTAGTCCCAAGGGAGGGAGAATCGAACTGTCATTTCATGGGAGGCAAGAACCTCAAAGGGCAGATGGATGATATTCATTTCATGCATCTTTGGAAGCACAATCTACTACACTTCCCCTCTTTGAGGACCCAGATCAAGAAGGGAATGCTGCCCACTGAAGTCCCTGTGGACAGTCCCAAACCTGAGGTGCAGTACAGTCTGGGCACCTCTGGAAGTCGAGCTATGTAGGAGGATGTGAAAGTTCATCCAAGGGCATTGATCATAGAGGCTTGCTTCATTTTTCCCGGAGAAGAGATGTAAGAGAAGACTTGGTTGCTGTCCCAGCACAGTTGTAGGACTATCATGTAGGAAAAAATGTTTTGTCCTTAGCTGTTCCACAGAGGTTTCAAGGGCGTCAAGTGTTTCCATCAGAAGCTCAGCTTCCTTGGCAGACCGCTTTGCCCCAGCCTTTCATTGTTGTTGGAAAATAAACAACAAATGAAGCTTTATATATTCATGGTACCCTTGGGGTAGTTTGATATATGTATGAATTATAAAATGTTAGCTACATTCTAGCTAATTAATGTAATTCTTACTGTGTGTGTGTGTGTGTGTGTGTGTGTGATGAAAATACTTGACACTCAATCTTCTAGCAAATTTCTGAATGTATAGTATTCTTACCAATTACTAACCACAGGTCCCCTGTTGCAAAGAAGATCCCATTCTTATATGTCTCTGGTTTCTAGGCTCTGCATGTTGGTAACCAACAACTATATAACTGGACGGAAGACCCACTCAACAAGAGGGAAACAATGCCTGGTGCTGGAAATGTAGGCAACTGCCCAGGGTTAGTGAAGCCACGGGTCTTGGAGGAGAAACTACAGCTGCCATTTTACTAGACCAGTATAACACCTAACTACATTCTAGATATTTGTCCTTATCCCCACAGGAAAGTGTAGTCCTCATCCCTCACCAAGGAAATTTTTCTTTGCAATGAAGGGAGACTATTAACAGAAAACCACAGCCAATCGAACTGCAGAGTTCTGGGGCTCAGTCCCAACAGCTACATCTACAACGCAACTCCTATACCTAAGGCTCAGGGATTATTGTGGAAGTGGTAATGAAAAGATTGTAAGAGCCAAAGAATCAGGGAGTTTGCTGTAAAATTGAGTCTCCTAATGATGTCAAAATCTACACTCATAAAAATCTCATCAACATGACTACTTAAACATGAGCTGAACAAAGACAACAATAGACATTATATCATAGAGAGGGTGGGAAGAGCCCAAGTAGCCTCAAGCCCACACAAAGAACTAGAGGCAACTAAAGAATGCTGAGAGCAGGAGAAATAGTCTTACCCAGGGAAGAGCATCAGTTGCTTAGCCAATGCCAAATGGTCAGCTGTAGGCATCTCTCTGACTCCGCCTATATCTCTATATCTCTGTTCGCATTTCCTGCCTGGCTTTACTCTATTAAGCCATTGTCTGAAACAGCTTCTTTAGTAACCCATGCTAATAAACATATTCATAGCATACAGCAGGAAATCCCACATCAGTCAGTCCTGAAAATATACACACAGACAAACATTATAAATACCGAGAAGTTTGTAGTTATGTATTTAGGAATATATTATATATTTTATTATGTGTGTAACAACAATTAATAAAAAAAGAGGCTATGAATTTGAAAGAGCACAGGAGGGTTCTATTGTAGAGTTCAGAGGGAGGAAGAGAAGTGGGGAATGGTACAACAATTATCAGTTCAAAATGTAAAAGAAATATTTATTTTTTAGAGTACCAGGCATGGTGGAGTGCATTCATTTGTAATCCTATGCTTGGAAGGCAGAGACAGGCAGATCCCTGGAGATTGCCGACCATCCAGTCTATTCTATTTAATGAGGTTTAGTCCCAGACCAGTAAGGGATTCTGTTTCAAAAAGTGTGAACAATGCCTGAGGAATGACACCCAAAGTTGTCGCTTGGCCTCCAAATTACCATTTATACACATATTTGAACATGGACACATATGCATGTATATTCATGCAGACACACACAAATCCACTACTTACCATCTTTGAAACATACCATTATGCTTATTCATATAAATGAATGTGTCAAGTTTTAATGAAGTAACATGTTTTTCTATTGCAAAAACAAACTAGACCCATGCTTCTTTAAGTAGGAGTGTCCCCAGGGTTACTAGAAGATGTAAGATATAGTACACTGTTAACAATAACAAATTTGTAATGTTTGCAACAAAATAGTACTTTTTAGGCAGCTGGATATAATATTCACATTTTTCTTTTCATTTGTATGTGTATGATGTGCACTGAGTATATCTTTTCACATGTGTGTATACATGTGTGCTTGTATGTATATATGCATATGCAGGTCTGAAGTTGAGATTAAGAATCTTCCTTATTTCTTTTCTACCTTATTCTTTGAGACAAGGTCTCACATCTTGAGCTCATCTATAGGGCTTCTCTTCATAGCTAGCTTGCCCCAGGGATCCTCTGCTTCTATATCCTGAGGCTGGAATTATATATGTGGGCTGCTGTGACCACCCGGAAGTTCTGTGGGTTCTAGGATAGGAACTCTGGTCATCTAGCATGCAGAGCAAATGTTTTAACTCCTGATCCATCTCTCCAGCCCCATTTGCATGTGTTTTAACTCAGAATCTCTGAATTTCCAGATGATGATAGCGGATACCACTATACGACTGAGGGATATGGTACACATTGAAGAAAGAACAGACTGAAGAGCCACGGTGCCTGAGCTCCAATCATACTCTATCACTTACCAGTTATGGAATCAATCCTGGTCACTTATTTAACCTTCTATATCATGATTTTCTCTTCTGTAAAACAAAGATAAGAATAACAATACCCCATAGAGTGACAGTAAGAACAAAAATGTGTAATTAAACACACCCCCATTTACAGTGGCATGACTTAAGATTTTTTTATAACTTTATGGTGGTGTGAAAGCAATATCTACCCTAGAAAACACTTAAAAAAAGTGTGTGTGTGCAGGTGTATGTGTGTGTCTGTCTGTGTGTGTGTGTGTGAGAGAGAGAGAGAGAGAGAGAGAGAGACAGAGAGACAGAGAGACAGAGAGACAGAGACAGAGAGAGTCATGTTTATGCCTTGTGCATGTGAACATTTGTGTGAAGGGCAGAGGTTGATGGCGCTCTTCATCTTATTTTTGAAACAAGGTCTCTCTTATCAAACCTCAGGCTTGGCATTTCATCTAGACCAACTGTCCAGCAAGCTCTAGATCTTTCTGTCCCCATTACACACCCCTAGAACTGGTATTACACACACACCACCTCACCCAATCTTCATATGGCTACCAGGGAATCCAAATTCAGGCCCTTGTACTTGTACAGAAGGCACGTTGCCAATGAAGCAAACAATTTTGAATTTTGATTTTTTTTTCCCCAGCATAGCAATTTGGAGTGTGGCACTAACTTGCAATGCTGAAGTCAGCTATGTAGATCCAAGTTAATCAGAGGATTATGAGGTAAAATTGCAAAGACAGTAGCATGTGTGGTGTTGCTAACCTTTCCAGATACTACATGTTGTGTTTTTACATGCCATCATGGCTATGGAATGTCCCTCTTTGTATGCAAGTGATATTTCTAGTAACTTTATCACAAAATATGGTTGTGTTAGGTGACTTTACCCAACTGTAGGCTAATTTACATGCTCTGAGCATGTTTAATGGAATCTAGGCCAAGTTGTGAGGTCCGGTAGTTAGATGTACTTAAAAATAAATCTGGGGAGAGGATTCAGTGGTTACGTTGGCTAGTTTCATGTCAACATGACACAAACTAGAGTCCTAGGGAAGACAGGAACTCAAGTGAGAAAAAGCCTGAGCATAGTGGCCTGTGGGCGCTTTCTTGACTGATGACTGATATGGTAGAGTCCAGCTCACTGTAGGCAGTGCCATCCCTGGGCAGGTGGTCCTGGGTTGTACAAGAAAACAAGGCTGTGCAAGTCAGGAGGAGCAAGCCAATAAGAAGCATGCTTTCATGGCCTCTGCTTCAGTTCCTGCTTTCAGGTTCCTGACTTGAGTTCCTGACCTGACTTCCCTGGATGATGGACAACAAGATGAAATAAACCCTTTACCCTCCAGGTTTCTTTCAGTCATGGTGATTTATCATAGCAGTAGAAAGCCTAATTAAGACAGAAATTGGTACCAGTTCCTAGAGTATTGTTGTACTAGACCTGTGTGTTTTGGGGAGGATTTGGGTGACCTTTAAACACAGGCCTGGAAAAATTGCTGAGTTCTCAGAGCTTAAAGAGCTCAGGGTTATTGTAGGAACTAAGAAGATAAACCTGGGAGCAGAGAAGACAGTGGGGACCTGGTTTGTGAAGATCAGAGTCTCTTAAAAACTCCAGCAGAGTGATTTATGTGATATTTTGAGTTAAGAATCTGTGGGTTCTGGTCAGTTGTGGCTGAAGACTAAGTTGTGGTTAGCAAGAGACCAGCACTTCTAGAGAGAGACCTTTGTGTTACTGGGACAATTGATACTGGTTAGATGGAGTTCAGGCATTAGTGGTGATTAAGAAAAGACCAACCTTACGGAGGACTAAATCTGGGAGGATTTACTCAGGGTCAGCGCACAGAAGCTGTGGTCCACAGGGACCGAGGCTGTGTCTCAGGCTGGCATCCGGACTCAGTAAAGTGTGAGGGTTTCCTGGGTGATGCTGGCATCAAGGAATCATGGGAAGCAGCTGAGTATTGACACTGAATGAGACCACTGGTGAAGGCGCAACCTCAGTTTCAGTAAAAACCCCAGGACTGGAGAGGCCATGGACAGAAGTTAAAGCTTGGTACAATATGGCATGGTCAGAGTTCCTGAAGAGAGCCCAGGAGAAGCTACTGGAGAGCATAGCCCAGTTGAAGCAGGAAACCCCAACATTTTGGCATTGTCAGTACTGTGGGATGACTACCAAAGACAGCTACAGACATGGAGTGGAGCTGGCCTGAGCCTGTGAGACAAGCTGTGTGTGCTGTGGATGGCAGAGCCCGAGAAGTGGTGCTTGCTGCCCAGGCTCTTGGTAGCCCAGAGGATAACGAGTGAGTCCCAGATGTTAAACACTGAACTTTCTATAATGATGAAGTTTGATTTTGCTTTGGTTTAATTGTGACTGTACTTTTATTCTTTTGTCTTGGAGTAAGAAATTATTTAATTTACTTTTTGATTTTACAGGAACCAATGGTTATGAGACCTTAGATATTTTAGAGAAACTTTGAAGATTTAGAGAGAATTTGGATGTTTTAAAAAGACTGAACTTTGAAAGCATTTGAATTTTTAAATGTTGTAGGACTTTTAAAGTTTAGAATATATTTCATATTGTGATATTAATATTAACATGTCATCTTGGGGGCAAATAAGAAAGGAAGCAATTGGAGATTGATATTTTTGTGTGTCAGTCAAGTTGACAAGGGGTCACTTTTGCTGCCTGACACAAACTAGAGTCATTTGGAAAGAAGAAATCTCAACTGAGAGAATCGCCCTACCAATTTTCTTGATTGATGACTGATGACTGAGTGGGAGGGTCCAGCTCACTGTGAGTGGTGCCATCTCTGGACAAGGAGTTCCAGACTGTATAAGGAAACAGGCTGAACAAGTCAGGAGGAGCAAGCTAGTAAGCAGCATTCCTTCATGACCTCTGCTTCAGTTCCGATATCCAGGCTCCTTTCCTGGATGATGGTCTACAAACTGCAAGAGGAAATAAACCCCTACCTTCCAAGTCTTTTGGCTGTGGTGTTTTATCACAGCCATAGAGGCCCTAAGTAGGATAGTGGGTAAATGTACTAGCTGTGCAAGCGTGAAAAGCCTAACTAGGACGTAGCGTACTAGCTATGAAAGCATGCAGACCTGGGTTTAAATCCCTAACATCCATGTAAAAAGCTAGGTGTGACCTTGCATTCCTGTAACTGGAGGGCTATGAGTATGGGAACAGAGACAGAAGATTTCTGGGGCTTGCTGGCTGCCAGCCTAGCTCCAGATTCAGTGACAGACATGTCTTAAGAGAATAAGGCATCACTGACATTCTGCTTCAGCCTCCACATGAATATACACGGGTGTTCACACACACACACATACACACACACTACATGCAGGGGAGGGGGAGAGAAGGAGAGAGAATAACTGAAGCATGCTTACTAAAAGCTCAGTAACAGATATTGGGGTTCAACCTGAAGATCAGAAAAGCAAAGCAGCCGGCCACTGGCTCTTACCTCGACCTCAATCAGAAATGGCGATCCTGGCTGTAGGAATCTCAGAATGAGACCAAGACTGAGAGCTGTCTCCTCCTGTTTTATAATCCTCTTTAGTTCTGGGATTAAGGGCATGCACCACTACCGCCTGATTTCTTTGACAAGATAGTGTAGCTACTGGGATCAAAGGTGTGTTTCATTGTTGTCTGGTCTCTAAGGTGGTCACTGTGACTATTTTACTTTTCTGATTCTCAGGTAAGCCTTATTTATTAAAATACAAATGAAATGCTACTACAAATAGAATTTTCTTTGCATTAATGAGGACTGAACCCAAAAGTCTTGCAAATAGTAGGTAAACATTTTGCTACTGAGTTATATCCCGGCTCTTGCATTTTGGATTTTGGCTCTTGCATTTTGGATTTTTTGGCATATAGCATTTTCAATTGGCAGTGTTATGACTGAATATATTCTATTTAAGGTAGTACCTGGTATGTAGAAAGTACCATGTAAGTGTTTAGCAAATAAACAAAAGTTGAGAATTATGAAGGTGTCTCCATGAAAACTGATAATAAGACACTCAGCCATGGGGACCTAGGAGCAGTGACTGGGAGTGGCAGATCCTGCTAAAAGGATTACTCATGGGGTGGGCTATGGCCCACTCCTCCAGAGAATTCTCAGGTTGCGTTGACTTTAGTGGTCTAGGCTAGGGCTGAGAAAGTCTTTCTGCAAAGAGTTAAATGGTACTTTAGAGCTTATGGGCCATCCTTTGTGAGAATTATTCAGCTCGGCTATTGGAAACACCAACAGACAGGACAGCATCTGAATTAAATGAGCTGTCTGGACAGGACTGGGACCATAACCATAGCTCACTGACCTTTGTCTGGATTATGTTGGGCCTGAGCAGGAAGCCTGGAAATTAGGTGGTAGTTGAGAGACATTAAGTGCAAAAGGAAGCTGAAAGGAAGACAATGAGATAGTCCTGCTAAAATGTCATGTTGAGTGTTACTGGGGTGAACTCATCTGAACTTCGGACAAGTTCTCTGCTAGGTGGCAAGGCCACGGGAAGTTTTGTATCAGCAGAGACATGGAGAAGCCACACAAGGAGTGGCAGTACACCAACCGTTCATGCTTATTTCCATATGCTTCATCATTGCATTGCAAGTTATTTGAAAAGAAAGTTGGGGCTTTTATTTTCCCTCAAATCAGCTCTAACCCCTTGGAACAATGTTGTCTATTCTGTGGGCTCCCCGTGAGCTCTTGCTGGCTGTCTTTATTTCTTCACCTGCATGAAGATCTCCGTGGGCCCATATGGAAATGTAAAAGTTCATAAGGGACTAATTCAATGAGACCCATCCAGGGGAAGTGCGGACCCCAAGGGAAGTGATTACACACCGATGGAATTTTTGCACATGGGATAGAAAGATGATCTTTGCCTCTTGGCTGTGTCACAGTAATAAGTGGGAGACCGATTATTTCTAAGACTGCAGCTCTTCCCAGCACTGATAAGAATGGAACGCAGGCTACCATGGAGATTCGGGTCACTAATTAGTCCCAGAAGCCTCTATGCCTCGAGTCGTTGTTATATTAATTATGCATCAAATTAGAATGTTTGCAAAGGCGTAGCGCCAACTGTACAGCAGAGCCCAGTGACAACATGGAGAGATCAAGGAGTGTCCCGCCCAGTAACTGCAGGAACCAGCAGATGAAACCATATGTCCTGCCTGAGCATGTGGTGACCTGGCCTGATCTCTAGGCCAGCTGGTAGGAACCTCCCACCAGAGAGCCTGTTATCAGCGCTGAGCAGACAGAAGAATGGAAGGACGGCTGGGATGGTGTCTCTTCCATCCCTCAGTCCAGGTTCTGCAGCAGTGGCACCAGCTCCAGAAAGATACAAAACAAACCTCCGAGACTTTATTGCAAATGGAATATGCCTCCAGATGCTTGCTGCCATGGAGACAGTATGTCTGGTCTGTTGTCCAGCATTCAGTTTGTAGAGTTAGGTGAACACAATGTATCCTATCTCCTCCTCCTTCATTTTGTTTTCTTTCTTGAGTTCTTTGTGAGTCTGAAGTCAAAATATACTTGATTCTCGGTTGTAAAATAAACAGATGCTAAACAGCATCTCCGTGACTTTTGGGTTATAGTTCCACCGAGGGCCTGGGTTGAAGCCATAAACTATGGGAAGTGAAGCGTGACCCACAAATAGCCTTCAAGATGGAATTACAACCCCATAATTCAGAGTAGACCTTTAAAAAAAAATCATCTTTCAAACTAGCTTTAATTGACTGACGGGGGCCAACTGTAACATCTTTTGATCAGTCCATCAGTGCAAAAGTCATCTCTGTGTTAATCTGATGTATTGCTGTGTGCATGGGCCCCCAGCCTCTCTGTAAAGGGGGTTTCTATTGAAACCAAGCTACAGGGCCTCAAACAGAATGAAAGCAAAGAACGCTGGGTTTCTCAGTAAGAAAGTCTTTATCACAGGAGAACCTAAATGAGCATGAAGCAAGGAGATGCTTTTGTTAGGACTGAGGGAAGGTGAGTTCCTCGCAGCAGGGGGCCAGTCCTCTCTTTCTTTAGCTGTTCTCACTGTTCCCTTCCTCCTCTTACCAGCGATGGTCTGCGGTGGCTGGTTTGAGCTTTGTGGAAAGGACCAGACAGCCCCAAGTTCCATCCCTGCTGTATGTCTGGATGTGTTTGTTTGAGGTTTTCCAACCCTGTTCTGCTTGATCTCATAACTCATTAAGGCAAGTTGATCTCATATGGCCCAAGAAGCCTTTTCATGACGTTTTCTTGTATGATAAATATTCACACATTGCAGAGAAAATAAACCAAATCCAGCAATTCTCTAGGAGATGGATGTTTGAAGGCAGCTTCTTGTAGTCATAAATTACGCCATCAAAATCCCCTAAAGTTTCTCTGCAGTGTTGGTATGAAGTGAAATAACACATGAGCGAAGGCTGGCAGCATGTGGAACGGCGTCGTTACAGAACTGGGGGTATGAAGACAAGAAAGCAGCGCAAAGAACAATATCAGTTCAAAATGAGCAAAGATTATTAGGATTTTTATACACATATGTACAGCTATGTATTGGCACATGCATGTGAGGGTAGGTGCCCACACAGGTCAGAAGATGCTGTCAGGGCCCCTGGTGCTGGAATTACAGGCAGCTGTGACTGGCTGGTGCAAGGGCTGGGAGCTTAACTGGGGTTCTCTTTATACATGCGCTTAGCCACCGAGCCAGCACTCTGGCCCATAGATAATTTGCATCAAATTTGTTCAAGTGTATTTTACCTATTGCCTTTGTCATTTCTCTTCTAGTTCCTAAAAGAGGAAACAAATCATTGATTTGAGGACATGTTCTTTTAACAAAAAAATGTAAAGTTCTGAATCTCTCTAAACACTACATGAGTGGCTGAATATTTTCTTTGCCGTGTTACATTTTTCACTTCCATTGCTTCAATTTATTTTAGTTTTTTCACTTCCCTTGGATTGAGTTTGGGTTCATGTGTTATGGTCACTTCTGAATTTTTTTTTCAGAAATCTTTCTATTGTTGTCCATTTAATTATTTTGTGATCAAAGAAACACAATTTGTATGATTGATGATCTTGATGAGTGCTGTCATGTATATTAAAAAGAATTTATATTTAGCTCTTATGGGAAAGAATATTCTATAACAGTTAATTGATAGGTTTGTAACCGTGTTCCGTACTTTTCTGGTCACTTGTATATCAATTACTGAGGATGAAAGATTGAAATTGAATCTATGTCCTTCAGGAGGTTCTAGCATTTTGTGTTTGTTTTCACATCGGAGTGTATTACATTATGTATATTTACAGCAGCAGATGGGGTTAGAGTTAAGAACATTTTGTCTCCGATGAGTTGATTTCTTATCATTATAAAACTTCTTTCTTTATTCTGGAAAATATTATTTGTTCTGAAGTCTTCCTTGGTATTAATTGCAGCTTTTTTAAAAAAATTATTATTTAATTTCGGGTATTAATTGTTTTTCATTAGTTTTAAGATGTGTTCTTTTTCTTAAGCTATGCTAGCATAGCAGATGCTTTACCCACTGAGCCATCTTTCCAGCCTTGCCTGTGGCTCCCTACTTTTAAGATTTTTATTTTCATTTCTGCTTCTCAACAATGTGAACATGTTGCTTTATATTTGTTCTGCTTGGGTCTCATTGAACCTTTTTAACATCTGGGTTTAGCGATTTCACTAAGGTTGAATAGTATTGTAGCTATTGCTTCTTCAAGCATCTCTAGTCTCCTTGTCAAAGCCATCTTAAGGTGTCTTATTCCACAGGGACCAGATATTACTTTTGCTTTTGTCAGTCTTTTTTCATGCCATTTAATTATAATTCCTTTCTTCTGCTACATCTTTAGAGTTCCATTTTAGCCTCTTTCTGCCCAATCTTTCTTTCTTTTCTTCATGTTTATGTTTTCCCACATTAAGCAGATTTGGGTAGTTGTTTTAAAGCTCTTCTTTTGCAGAATTTCTTTAAATCTTATTATGTCTGGTTTTGTTTCTAGTTATGGCCTTCTCATGGTATGAACCATTATTTCTTCAAGTTCAAAGCCAGGCAGGGCAACACAAAACTCTGTGTGTGTGTGTGGACATATATGCATATACATGTTACATATGGTTGTAACATATGTGTGTATGCATATATAATAGGAAAATTCTTCTTAGTGTATTCTTCAGAAGCCAGCAGGAGAAATTGGTCTGTTGTTAATATCAGTTCTGTCTCTGTCAGGGCTGTTAATACATACATGCATGCATACATACATACATATATTAAATAAACATAACTAAACAGTGTTTTTTAAATCACGAACACCAAGTGAAAACAGAAAGTATTCACATGAGTAATTATACATGGCCTGGAGAAATTTATTATCTGACACTGGAGAGTTCCTTTGGGTCTTGAGGTAACTTTTAATAGCCTCAAACTTGAATGTACCCTTTGATGTTTATCTTGGGGAATACAAAGGAAATGGTAAGAACTAACAATTTATATGACGAACGTGAAATCAGCAAATATAAACAGGACATTGTCAAATCTAAAGTTCTATTTTCAAAAAGAATTTATGTTTCCCCACTTCTCAAGCAGGGCTTACAAAGCTCAAGAAAGAGCTGAACATGGGCTAGGAAGCAACCAGCATAGACACGGTCCAATGCTTTCCTGTGCAACGTTTAACCCAAACGACTTTTAGTGTAATCGCAGTCACTTTCTACTAAGCTTGGACACATTGTGGCATAGATAGAATACAAGTGCCACGTGAATGTTCAATATTAAAGATGAGAATAAAAGCAGCCTTGTCCTCAGACAAGAGACAACTAAGATGCAGAGGGAAGACGTCTTCTATTCCTCCGGTGTTCAGACAGAAGTCTGATGAGTGCTGAGCTAAACATCTGAGACGGAGCGCATTGTGTCAGTTCCGCAGCCACCACCGGGGCAGTGCTACCAGTGTGCTGTGTTTACCTAGACATGCTGTGTTTGTTTAGCTTTAGTCTGTGAGAGAAGATTTTTTTTTTTTTTTACTCTGCATGAGGTACTGCCCTCAGAAATGCTGATCTGTTCATTAGTACACCTATTGTGGATGGATTTCCCTGAACTCAACCAAGGCCAAACACCGTGAGCAGCCTGGGGGCGCCCGCCTCTGGCAGTGCCGACGACAGCACAGACTGCTCTTTCCTGCTGGCTTCTTCGGGGTGCACTGAGAAGAATTCGCATTGTGATTTAGGGGTTTGTCCACCATACGCTGGCGCAGTGTTTAAAGCGCAGTCCGTTGGGAAAGAAGAGCAGTGGATCTTGAGGGCCAGGCCAATACTCTGAGAGACCAGGGCGAACCCCCCTTCTTAAGCCCTTCGTAAATACCTACCAGGTTACTCAGCCATGATTTAAAATGTGTCCTTAAACCCTGACACTTTTCCTATTCAAACAGGAGCATTGCATTTTTCTTTACCGTGTGTCCCTTTTCACAAACATAGTTAGGCCGGGCCGCGTGTGACTTTGCAGACTAGGGTGGGAAACACAACAAGACTTCCGCTCCGAGAGCTCTCTCTCTCACTCTCAATCATGCAAAATGCTTGAGCCACGAGGAAATGGAAGGATTCAGTTAGTCTGGGGCCATCAGGAAAGGTCTTATAGGAGACAAGGAGAAGGAGACTTGAGGGGTCTGCTCTTTGAGCTCTCAGCTCTTGAAGCCTCTGGCCCACCCACAGGCAGGTGAGGGAGGGGCTTTGAGATGGTGTCCGTCTTCACGTTCCTTTAGTCTCATGGATTTTCAGCAGAAGCGGGGCAGTGATGACTGCCCTGGTAAGTCCTGAGGAAAGCAAGTATTGCTATGATTAGGCCATCACGTTTGGGGTGGTTTGTTAGGTAGCCCATAGCCAGTGGCTGCATTCTTTCCTCTTGCTTAGCTGAGAAAAGGAGGAAGTTTGCATTGCGGGTGACGGGAGACGACAGGGGGGTGTTTAGAATCTCAGTGTATTAAAAGAAAGGATGTAGAGATGCGGAAACAGCATTACTTTCAGGGATATTATTTGCACTGAGTGTTCAAACAGAATGTCATAAGTTTTCAATTAGGATCTTGAATACCATCATACAAAAAAATCATTTTGTTTTTTAAAAAGCGGAGTTCAAACTGTTAACCCTTGGGCAAGATTCCAGACCCAGAGTACAGCCCAAGTGTCTAAACTTCACTAACTATAGTATCTCTTTTCTTGAGCTAAGTACAAGAAACCTCATTTATTTGGCAAACAGAGCTGAAGAGAACAACACAGAACAAGAACAAAGCCAATCTTTCAAAAAGGAACAGCAACGATAAACGCTAGATAACCTAGCTGTCTCTTTCTTAGAGCAGTGTCCTGGTGATGCCTGATTCTGTCTCCCGTCTGCTACCCTCAGGTCCTTGACAGTAAGAGAATGAATGGGAAATGGCAGAACTTGCACTCCAGACCCCTAGGCAGGGAAGACAGTGTGCCTCAGACAGCTTCACACTTTTTCAAGCAAGCAAGACTGCATCTGTGGAGGACAGTTCAGTGACGCCAGCCTGTTGGCACAGGACTGTAATCCCAGCTACTTAGCAGAATTGCATCACTGTGTTCAAGGCTAGCACCGATCCATTAGTGAGACCTTGCCTCAAAATAATATTAAGTTTTCAAAAGGAGGATTGGGGATATAGCTCAGTGGGAGAGCACCTACCTAGCATGTATATATATATATATTTTTTCAGTGAGTTTTGACAGACGTATAGGCCTCTGTGAGCACTAGTATAATCACCGTGTAGAACATTTTCGATCCTTTCTCCCGAGAAAGTTCCTTTATGTTCTTTGTCAATTACCCTCCTCTCCTCATGACCCTACAACCTCTGATTTTATTTTATTATTAAACTGTTTGATTTACAGTTTCATGTAATTAGAATCACCCACCATGTAAGTTTTTGTGTCTATCTTACTTTTACTTGGCACAGAGTGTTTCAGAGTCATCTATATAATTATACGTTCCAGCAGTTCATTGAGTTATATTACTTTGTCTAGATATACCTTCCCTTCTTTGTGTAGATAAACTAGTTTCTCCACAGATTTGCCAATCTACTAAGTGTATATGCTACCTTAAAGAGGTGTTAATTTGCCTTTTTCTGGTGCCTTAAGGGTGTCAAGTAAATTTTTGTGTATTTATTTGCTCTGTATATACTATAATGGTGGAGTTTGGCTTTTTTCCAAACACATTCTTCATTTTAAAACTGAATTTTTTTCCCTTTTATTATCGAATGGAGTGTTCTTCATATATTCTAAGTTCATATCCTTTGTTATATATATTTTTGATAAATATAGGTGCATGCCTTGCCTTGCAAAATTCTGTCACTTGACTTTTTATTTTCTTAGCACTGGTTTTCAAAAGGCAGGAATTTTGTTTTCTATGAAAAGATGTAATTGGTTGTCTTTTATGGGTAGTGCTTTCTGTTTCCTGTTATTTTAAAAACTTAAAGCTGAACTGTTGAGAGTGACAAGAACAAGCAGAGCCTCCAAGGCCTTCGTAAGAGGACAACATGTACACTGGACTCACCAGGTGAACTTCATGGTATGATGATTTCGCTGGACTGTCAGCTTGCTGGGGTGTAGAGTCACCCTGGGAACCATCTCTGAGTGTGTCTGTGAGGAATGAAGTCCTACTTTAAAGGACTCTGCTTCATGGGCTGAGGTCTCATGATGCGTAAGAAGGAGAAAGTGACTGACACAGTCACTCTCTGTCTCTTGATTGTGAATGAGTGAGCCCCGACCTTCCCGCTGTAATGGATGATGGTATCTGCTGCAGTAAATAGACCCCTGCTCCCTTAAGTTGCTTCTGTCAGATATTTTGCCGCAGCATTGAGACATCTAATTAACACACCCCCATCTAGAGAAACACTTGTGTGGCCTGTATACAGTAGAATCTATCTGTTGGCAGCTTTTAGAGAATCCTCTGGTGTTTCTGAAATGCACCCAAGTGTGAGAATTGCTTTTAAAAGTAGGACTTTATTTGATAGGTTTACAGTTTTAACAAAATCACAGGTTGAAGTTATAACTGCGATGGCACATGTAATCATCTATATTCATGGTGTTTGGGGACAGCAAAGGCAGTTAAATATTAGATGCTTCATGCCGTATGTTCTAGACACCACAGCCTTGCAGTGTGTTCTGTGTGAATGTGGAGAGGCAAGGAAAGGTCCCATGAGGAGGAGCTGGGCATGCCGCTCAGGGGATGGTGCTTGTCCACAGTGAGGCCCTGGATTTAACCCACAAGAATAAGGGGAAAGGGCTCCAGAAGAGACAGAAATTGCTAGCCAGCCTGCTTCCATGATCATCCTAGGAGGCCTTTCTGATCCTTAAAGGAAAGAAGGAATGAAAAAGCAAAATGGAACAAAAGTCTGTTTCATCAGGAAGTGTACAGGAACCACGGTAGAGAGTAATAAACAGGGCAAATGAACAGCAAGTGACGATGCGTGCTGAAGCATGTATTATCCACAGGTGGCACTCTGCATTACAGCAGAGGACAGAGGCTAGCAACCCTTCTCCCTTAAAAAGACAAGCAACAAACTGGGAAAAAACAATCATTTTAGGAAATCAATCTCTGAAAACCAACCAGAGGCAAACAAGTTGAGAAATGTTTATTCCTAAAAAAAAGTGCCTGGAACACGGAGTAAAAAATAGCAGGACCTCTTCTTGCCTGGGAATGAATCTTCCCAAACCCTGAGAACACATCTTCCATGCATAAACTTTTCTAAGGCAGGACAGACCATGAAGATTAGCTGGGGGAGCTGAAGAGACCGCTCAGCAGTTAAGTATTCCTGCTGTTCTTCCAGAAGACCTAACTTTGGTTCCCCACACTCATGTTGGACGGCTCGCAACTAAGTCCCATTCCAAGGAAGCCAACACTCTCTTCAGGCCTCTAAAGGCACTACAGTGTGGACACACACACACACACACACACACACACACACACACACACACACACACACACACCCCAAATACATGTATCAGAGGGGACTGACTGGCTTTGAATTGGAGAACCAAAACCCAACCGTGGAAGCATTGTCAGTACAAACATCAGCACAGGACATGAATGGGAGTTTCTATGAAGTAACGTCTGTGTATTCTGAAGTGAATTTTGCCTTCAACCCCATCTTCTCCTTTGGCTCTGCTAGCTTTAATCCCAGTTTCAGCAAGCGACAAGAGTAGTCAAAAACCCAGGAAGGAATTCCTGGAAGTGTGCCATGAAGAGGCTAAAAATGCTAACTATGATCCCAGGCTGACTGAACTAGAAATGACGACAGAATTTGTTACACGTTGTCCGGCAGGCTGCTTTTCTCTGCCTAGGAGGCAGACTAGGAAAGGATCTTGAATGGCAGGACTCCTGTGTTTTGCTTCTTTGTTTTTTAACCCTGGGCTTCTGCATCAGAAGGGCTGCGTGTTCTCAAAGGTTACCTCGGGAAGCAGGTAGAGGCAGAGTACCCAGAGCAACCAGCTGTGACCTAGAATAAATGAGAGCCTATCTCAGCTTTCTCAGGCTGCTGTGAGACTCTGTGCCCCCCAAACAGACTGCATATATTTCTTACAGAATTAAACCAGTGGTTCTCAACCTCCCTAATGCTGCACCTTTAATACAGCTCCTCATGTTGTGGTCACCCCCAACCATAAACTTACTATTGTTGCTACTTCACAACTGTAATTTTGCTACTGTTATGAATCATAATGTAAATATGTGCTTTTTGACGGTTTTAGGCGACCCCCGTGAAAGGACCATTTGACCCCCAAAGGGGTCGTGACCCATCCACAGTTTGAGAACTGCTTAATTAAACTCTTTCTAGGGTCCAGCAAAGACTTTAAACACTGAATTAAGTACTTATCTACTGGGTAGAGATGCTGGGGTTTTTCCACTTGGCTCTTCACTCGGGTTTAAAATTTCCCGAGACAAAGGCCCCAGAAAGGCTGCAGGTGATAACCACTCTGTAATGTAGGTCTCTTTCTCTGCTTTCACCTGTGCAGGATGGCCAGCAACAAAGGACTCTTGAGTGTCTCTTCTCTCCTGCCACCAGGCCCCTGGTTTCCTTTGGAAAGAGGTGCCTTCTAAGGCTTGCTGTTCCTGAAATAGATACCTAGCAGGAGGAGCAAGGGCTATCTCTGAGTTTTCTCCCTTGATCCCTGCGGCTCTTTCTTCCCTCTGTCCCAGTTGCTATTCTTAGCTGCTCCCCAGGTCATGCTGTTTTGCACTTCTATACCGTATCTGAACTGAAGGGAGTCAGGTTCTCCTGTTCCCTCACCTCTGAGCCTCCTTTTCTGCCTTCCCTCAGCATCTTCTCTTTGACACAATTGGCTCACAGAGGGCCCTCAGGTTATTCTATGGATGAGCCAAAAGGCAAAGGGAGTTGAGTGGCTGTCTGGGGTAAAAGGCCAGGCTATGAGGGCAGCGTGCGTGAGGAAGCCTTTTGTAGGTCAAGCCCAGCTTCAGAGTGGACACAGGTGTGGAAGGTGTCTGTTGATGTAATGCCCCACCTATGTTTACCTACAATGCTGTTCTTATTTGTTTGTTTTTTCCAGGACATTTCTGGAAAGCCATTGGATCCTACAGGGAGAATGAATAGGATCCGTTAAAGAGAGAATAGCAAAGGAGATGGTCACTGGTAAACAGGTGGACTGTGAGTCACATGAATTTGAGAGCATGAAGATGGGAGTCCCCCAATTCCCTCTCAAATTCACAATCACTTCTTTGATGACCGTTGTTGCACATATACATGTGTGTATATATAAATATAACCCGATGAGTCCATTAAGTGTTGCTCAGACGTGTATGCACTTAGGGATGACCATTTGGGATGCATCTGGGCAACACCAAATGGACTCAACCCCATCTTCCACAGACCTGAGTCTTAGGGGTAGGGGGTTATGATGTAGGTCTGTCAAACCACATGCTCAGCTGTGCTCTGCATTTTGACAAGTTGCAAATGTCTGCAATGGCCTTCATCTGCTGCAAAAAGAAACTTCTCCGATGAGGGGTGAGGGCTGCACTTATTTGTGGGCATAAGGATAGGTATTTAGAATGGAGTTAGCAGTATTCAGCTCTCTCCTGGGCTCCATGACATAGCTAGCCATAGGTATTGTCTAGGCTTACAGAGTCAGCATTAAATCCCTCCTGCTGAGAGGGCTGTAAGTTCAACTAGATGGCTATTGGCTTTCTCCAAGACCTGAGTGCCACCATTGCACCCTTGGGGATATCTTGCTGTGCTGTTCATTGTTGTGGTTTATAGACTTTACCGCTGGATAGGACTATTGATTGCTTTTCTTCCTAGGCAGTTTGCATGGTCCCTTCATGTATTATGAAACCTAGGCCTCAGGCAGGAGGCTTCCACCTCAATTCTGACTTGATTCCTTTAACTCCTATATCCTAAGATTGAGGCATCTTCAGCAATCGGATCTTACTTTCAGGTTCCGGGTCAGCAACCAAGGCCTCTTGGTCTTCCTTGACCAACAACAGCTCATGCCTGGCACTGGGGTTCCATTAGTCTATGGCTCTTCGGGGCAGTAGTATCGTGCCAAGTAGCATGACTTCATTTAAAAATGTAAGTGTGTATGTTTACACATATATAATATACATGTGTGTATGTGTACACATATATAATACACATGCATTTTAAGTAATCATAAAATGTTTCCTCCCAGTTTTTTCAAATGTCTTTCGTGTTACTTGTCTCTCTTCATCCCTCCCCAGTTAGACTCTCCCCACTATTTTTCCCATTTCCCTTCATAGAATGGTATCCTGTTATCTCCCTCACTAAAGCACCTTCTTTAATCTCTTACCATGCGTCCTTTTTACTGTCCTGGCTTCTGTGGTTACTCCAGTTTCTATACTCACATCTGAGGACTCAGAGCCAGTAAGATCCCCAGCTAAGAAAGAACGTGCAACCTTCATCTGTCTGGGTGATCTCACTTAGTATAACATTTTCTAGTCTCATCCATTTACCTCCAAATTTTGTTTTTCTTTAAAACTGATTAAAATTCCGTAGTGTGGCTGTACCACATTTTCATCGTCTACTGACGATGAAAATATTTAGGTCATTTCCATGTCCTAGCTGCTGTGACTAGAGCAGCAGTGAGCGTGGCTGGGCAGGCATCTGCGGAGCAGGATGTCAAGTCCTCTGTGTGTTTAACAAAGAGTGGTACAGCTGGCTCATAGGGGAGATTTACATTTAGCTTCCTGAGAACTCTCCACACTGATAACCACAGGGGCTGGACCATTGTGCAGTCCCAGCAACAGCCAATGAGGGTCCTGATTCCTCCACACCCCTTTCGCCCTTTCAGCAATTGTTATTGGTTGTTTCCTTGATCTTGGCCTCTCTGACTGTGATGAAATGGAAAATGGCGAGCAATTCTGGGGCGGAAAAAAAAAAAACGGTTATTGTATGGGACTATTAGAACAGGGAATGGTGACTTTAAAAAAAGGATTTAATAATTCATTTTTCTATTGTTTTGCATTTCTGTGTGTTTAAACGTGAGTATATGCATGTGAGTGCAAGTGTCCACAGCGGCCAGGGGAGGGTGTCAGATACCATGGAGCAGGAATTACAGTCTGTTGTGGTGCTTCATGGGCGTGGTGCTCCACAGGCATGGTGCTCCACAGGCATGGGCTCAGAACCAAACTTGGGTCCTCTCTAAGAACATATGTGCTCTTAAGCACTGAGCCATCTCTGAAGCCCCCAACTTAGTACTTGAGACCTGCCAGCATCAAAGAACATACAGCAGATCTGTGATCCAAGGGGACAGAAAGTTCTCATGTATGTATGTCAAGAGCTCTAAAATATACAGGACATTCCCTGAGTGCAAGTAGCTTGTATGTCCGTCTGTACTGCTGAAAAACCTGCAGCATCCCACCAAGGATGCCCAAAGGCATGGGGCCGGAAAACAAACACAAATACAGTGCCAAATACAAATCTGGGAGGCTGTTGTTTTGGAGTAGTTTCTTGCCCTGGACCCAGCAGACCGTTCTCAAAATCAAAATGGAGTCACTCATGCTATGTTTCCATGTAAATAAA
>JAQHUG010000062.1:5207460-5242487 GCA_028555095.1 Dicrostonyx torquatus
GTCCTCAGGCTGGCAGACATCAGAGCCCACAATTCCAGAGGAGTCCTGAGGCATCATTATAAATGTCATTAGTTTGACTTACCATAGGTGCAAGACTTTCCAACTGTATTGCGCTTATGATATATTGATCTATTCATTATCATCTGTGAGTACTGATGCTCTCAGTGTTCCCAGCTGGAGCTGAGAGGCAAATAGGAGGGCGCTGTCTGAAGATGCTCACAAACTAGACTGCCAGATGTGTAGAGAGAGACCAGGAACGACTGGCGCATGGCTGAGAAGCCATTCTAGAGCCCTCTGCGTTAGAAAGCTGCGTTGATACAGTCCTGGGGATACGTCATAGTGACGGAGCACTTGCCCAGAAATCTATGTTCAGACAAATGCTGTTAGGTGAGGTGACGTCAGAAAAGAAAGTCTTTTGTATGGGAATTTCTGTCACATGTTCCCAGAGATAGCACCATAGGGAGATGGGGTAGAGGTGAGGGACAGCTTCTATGGAATTTACTCCTGGGAAGATATGGTGGTCATGTTCAGAGGCGGAATATGCAAATACGTGTAAGAAATGCATCCACTGGGTAAAGGACTTAAGTAACTAATTCCTAGGTAGTACTGAGCATGCCATTGACCAAGCCTTGGCAGTTCTCTCCTCCCACACTGCTCACCCTGGGGCTGTGTCAGATGACCCTTCCTCTGCTTCTGGTCCTTAGCACCTGCTTATAAGAATGGAACCTTTGAAAGGATCAGGCATTCGACTTTTTCTCCAGTCAGTCACTGAACCCATTTAGTGCTAAATTCAATATAAACGACTACAAGGAAAACTCCTCCTGGAATAGGGCTAGCTCTGTCATGGAGTTTTGTCACTCACATTTAAACACTGCAGAGACAAAGTGCTTAAAAGCAACCAAAAAAAAAAAAGTGTGCTTTGTACAATGAATGGTGTCACCTTTATGCTCTTATGGAACCCTAAGAGTTCACTGTTACAACGCTTTATTTATAGGTTCCACCATTGATATCCTCACAGAAGTCCCTGCCAGATGGCTTCATTTCTGGGAATCTTATACTCACCGTTGACCAGAGATTGTTCCTATCCTCTTTGTATTTGCAAGGTGAAAAAGGAAAACCCAGGAAGATGGAGGCCAAAAGGAAATGGAGACAACCAAAGAGCAAACACTGGATAAACACAAGCAGATAAGAGTAAACATGGGCTTTGTGTACAAGCCAAGAAAGGAGTGCCTCTGTCACATCTTACAGAATAGAACTTTGTTCCCGTGGACAGAAAGCCATGGATTGTTATGGCCTCCTGGATTCTGTTGAGAATAGAGCTCCCTGAGGAAGTTGGAGGCGATATGGGATGCGCCATGCTGGATAGGCTCACAGGCATGGAGCCCATCCGGGCCTTTGTTGAAAAGTTGTGAAAATTAGGCAGATAAGTGGGGAGGCATCAGGGGTGGCTGTCAGTTTCTCTTCCACTTGGAAAGTGTTTCCTTTTGAGGCAGGGGCCTAGAGTTGTTTCTTGTGGAATCCCTTTACCAGTCTTCCTGAACTAGCATCTTAACTTCACCTTTTGCAATGGAAACAGAGTTCGACTTCACTTTCCCCACTGCTCTGTCTTGGAAGAAGGCATGACTAGGAATAGCTGATTCACACATCCCCAGAGAGAAGAGCTTGACTCTGCCAAATATTCAGATGGCCACAAAGCAAAACATGCGGATATTTGGAAATATCTAAATAATCAGTGAATTTGATCTAGTTTGAATTCTCATGCCACAAGTGTCTTTTGTGCAGAACACACAGGGTTGTACTTAGGGTCAAAGATACTTGGCTAGAGAAAAGTAAGCGTGTGTGTGTGTGTGTGTGTGTGTGTGTATACTTATAAGAGTTCAAGTTTGTGTGAATTCATGCACCAATGTGTGTGTGTACATGGGACAGCATATGGCTAAATGAATGTGTGCATGTGGGTTTGCATGTTCAAATGTGAATATGTGTTTGTATGATGTACCAGGCTATGTGAGAATGCATGTGAGTTTGTGAATGAGAGCAGGTGAGTGAGTCTGTGTACCACAGTGTGTGAGAATGCCATGAACGTGTGCATGAACTGTGTGGATGTATACGCGGGTCTTTGGACAGCAGGATCTTGAGTTCCAGCTTGTGACATAGGTAGCATCTCTTGAAACTCTCTCTGACTCTACAGCAGTCCTAGCCAAATAACAACCAAGCCTAACAATTCAATCCTGCAGAGACTTGGCCTCGCTTCCCTGGTTAGTTTACATAAGAGGAATTACTGAAGAAGAGGCTTACTCCAAGGTCTCTTGAACAGAGTAGAAGCAAAGCCTCTGTTCTGACTTGATGTGACCTTTTGCTTCTCTTGCTCCTGGGCTGCATCAGGCTGTGTTTGTCAGCTGCAGTCGTAACTAATTTTGCTCAGAGTTCCGGGTTCTGGAGCCATCTGCTTGACCTCACCATGGTTTGCATGCCATGGCATGACCGTCTAATGGAAACCACACCAGGCGGAAAGTCAGGAGTATTCCTGTGTTGTCGGAGAGGTCAATGGAACAGTCAATGCCTCCATCCAATCCCTGGTCAACCTGGGATCAGCACCATCAGCCTTCCTGCCTCAGAGAATGGTGGAGAAAGAGGAGAAGAGGGTAGGAAGGAATTGGAAAAAATAAAAGCACTAACCCTGTTGTTTGGTGTCACCCTTTGACCCTAAACAAAGAAGCCAAGAGACTTTAAAAGTCAGCACCTGTGGACTGTAATGTCAAGTCCAAATTTTTTAATATTTATGTTATTTCTTGTGTTGCAGCAAAGAGAGAGAAAAGGGATACTTTCATTGACTGTCCCCATTTACAAATTTAATATAAACCTTTGTGCTCAAAGATTCTAAGTAAAATATGATTTTGCAAATCTTAGAACTTCCCCCTTAGCCCATGAGCCCTTCCACTCGCTTTCTGGCTTCCTGTGGGGCTACCTTGTGACCAGCAGCCCACATCTACCCCTGTCTCCAGGAAGCAAGCTGTAATACCTCTCTCAAGAAACATCCTCCCATCTCTTGCTGCTTCTCCTCCAGTCTGTGCTGCTTTCTCCCTGGGAGCAAGAGTAAACACTGGATCTCAGTCAGCTCTGGGCAGACAGGAATTCTACAGTACATGCCAATTTAGATTTCCTTTCTCCAAAGGCTGCACACTGTGGGCACAGATAATCTCTTTGGAAGTTAAGATCAAAGAAATAAAGGTCAAAGATAAAAGTTGTTCCTTCGCTCGTGTCTATAACGAGAGCCAGGAGAATCTCAGTGTGACTTCCTTAATTCTTTCTAGCTCAGTCGTGTCCCCTGTCCACCCTTGTGGGCTTCAGTGCAACAAGAAGAGAAGACAAGCTACTCACGACAGCAACACACAGGATGTCACAAGAGGATGAGCACAGGGTAAGGAACACTGGAATCCAACCTTTCTGTCACTGTGACAGGCGCCTGTAAGAACAACGCCAAGGAGGAATTATCTTGGCACATGTTTCAGGTCCTTGTTGGTATCTCGGTTACTTTTGGGCCTATGCTGAGATGGAGCTGCATAAAGGAAGAGCGTGGTAGAGTTGCTCTCAGCACAGCATCCAGGAAGCAGAAACAGGAGTTCTAGAAAGGGACCAGGACATGGTATAACTGGCATGACTTCCAGTGACCGAGTTCTTTCAATCATGTCCTCTCTCACAATTCTACCCCTCCCAATAGTCTACTCAGATTTTGAATCCGTCAGTGGATTTAATTATGAATCAGGTCACAGCCCACAGGATCCAACAGTTTATAGAAACAGCCTCACACACATATCTAGGTGTGTTCTTCACATCACCCCACTCAAGTGACAATAAAGATTAAACATCACATCTGGACTTAGAGAAAGCATCCTTGGTGAGATGGTTTTATGCTGAGGATGTGGGGGGGGGGTAAGAAAATAAACTCCCTGAGGACTATCGCTAGAAAAGCACCTGTAATATATACTGAACCCTAAATATTTGTTTAAGGAATAACAGAAGACTCAATCAAGTGGGGGCAGTTCTCTGGAGAATATTCCAAGTCAGGGGAATTGCATGTCTGATGGTCATATGACCTGTTCAGCTCAGCACAAAAAGCTTTCATGACTGCATTTCAAAGGACTGGAGTGACAACCCTAATAGATGCATCTGGGGAGGGGACACAAGCCAGATGGCAGTGGTCCTCAAATCTTGTTAAGAAGTTTAGGTGTTCTGGGATGAAAGGGAACCAGGGAAGGTGGTGAGGTGCCTTGATGTTCTCTCTCCATCTTACAGTCTGGCACGCCGTGTGGCCTCTTGCACTTCTGGTTAAGAAAGCAGATTCCGGCTCAGTGTATGGAGCCTGGGTCTCTGTAGCAGCAATGCTGCTGGTTCTGGGGATGACTCTTGGAACAGCGAAAGCATAGAATGTTTAGGAATGACTTCCTCACCCCATAACGACACATATGCCCTCACGATGGTTCACCTATAAAGTTTTATTTATTCTAATAAATAACAACTAATTCTCAGAAGAGGAATGGATCTTAAACCTGAAGCAAGCAACCTAAGGAACCCATACCTCTGGCTGGGTCAGTTGCCTGCCCATGGTATCCCAAGTCAGTGGTTGTAGTCAGTCTAGTTCCCAGCTTTCCCTGGTCATCAGCTCAGTATTCTTCCACCGCATGTAACCATCTTTTTGACGTGGCCTTTTCCCTACTGTGTCCCATCAGGATATGGGTGGAGGCCAGCTGTGCCTAAAACAGGCATTTGGCCCATACCAGAGAGGATTCTGGACTTGGTCCGAGTCCTAAAGGATTAACTGAAGTGCTCTGTCACTTTGGAGTCAGGCCAGCACAGAAAGTTTCCCAAGCCCAGATTAGCCCACAGCTTGTGATGTGCTCAGGGTAACTACATTATGGCCCGTCTCTTCTCGAGATTTTAAGAAGTCCTTTCAATTTGCCTCTCTGATGATGTCCCCGTTTTACACCCATATATATATGTATGTGCCCACTCGGTGGTTCTCAACCTGTGGGTGGCGACCCCCCAGGGGTCATATATCATATCTCCTGCATATCAGATATTTACACTATGATTTATAACAGTAACAAAATTACAGTTATGAAGTATCAATGAAATAATTTTATGGTTGGGGTTCATCATAACATGAGGAAGTGTATTAAAGGGTCACAGCATTAGGAAGGTTGAGAACCACTGGCCCATATGCTGTGTCAGATTATGGGCCCATAACAAATGCGTCTAGTCACCAGGGTTCATTCTAGGAAAACTTGTAGTAGCCGGAATCCACTTGTGTACAATCATTGGGGGCGGGGGCTCTAGAAAATTATTCTACAACTACAATTTTAACGAAAAATATCCCTTATTTGCCCATCATTGTTGCCTACAATTCCACCACAGTTTTTCATTCTTTAGGTTAAAAATAGTCTCCTCTTACCTATTTCCAAATAAAATCAGAAAAGGTAGGCTAACAGGCTGTCGATATTCACTGGATTTTCCTTAGACCAGGGAAAACGTCTTGGCCAAAGAAGACCTTCAAAATGACTAGGAGATGAAGAAAAAGAGAAAGGAGAGCGGAATAAACCAGACAAAGCCTACTCTCTCTACCATCACCCAAGGCCAACTGTGGTCTTGACCGCCAGATGCTTCCTGTTTTCCATGGCCCCTAATCAAAATTGGTGGTGATGTAAGGGATTGGAGTAACACCAGGCTTTCACATTCCGGGTGGAGGTTACAGTAAAGATATGAGTAATACCTGAGGCTCGCATCTGCTTCTCCATCCCATGGACAGCATGAACCCTACAGCCCTATGTGACTCCCCCGGGGTTGGGGGAAGTGAGTTTAAGGTCAATACGAAAGACACAGGGTTTTAAAATATGAACAATGAACTTTAGTGAAAAAATAACAAGGCCCTTTCAAAGCCCAGTCATGTGAATGTGTCCACTTTATTTTAACCACCTATTTGTAGAGAAGACAAACATTTAATTCGTGGCATAAAGGGCACTGAGGGACTTGTTTAGAAGCCCTTATTTTGGAGCCCCATACTAGAGACTCCTGTGGTAGATTCTGGGTGTAGTCTGGAATCTGCATTTTTTAAATTATAAAGGAATGGGTGGGCCAATATTTGGGAATACAGATTCTTTCATAATGGAGTTGATGAGATACACAGATTGCTGGAGTCTGATGTCTGAGTATGGGAACCAAGTCCCATGCGTGTCAGTGTTCTCCGTGACGCCTATGGCAGAGTTCTGTACATTATGACCTTGACAAATGGTGGTGAATGTTGAATGCTTAGGGTTATTTACAGAAGTGGGATCTGAGCAGAAGGCTTAACGGGACACAGGATAATCCAGAAGGAACACCCTCAAAAGCCAAGTGAAGGACTTCTGGCTTTCTGGTCTGAAGAGAAGTCCTACTATTCGATTAGAACATGAAGTGGTTTGGGAAGGTGTTGGAAAATATAATTACAAAGATAAGATTTTAGGATGGCGGATGCTGGAGTTTGTGAAGGTCAGAAACAAGAGAAGAAACACTGTATCCGAAGGAAACAGGATGGGCTAGTGTAATGTCAGGTGGAATTTATTTATTTATTTCCATACAGCTTAACCATTTTCATAACAGAACAAAGGAATTTGGAAGGTTTTGTGGCAAACTCAAAACAGCAGCTAAAAGCCCAGACACTTCCTAGGTTGTAATTTTCTGTCTTCTGTGGTGAAATCTGTAATTTCATGTCAGTCACCGCGCAAAGGGTATCGGGTCCTGAACATCCCCAGTGTTGGAACCCACAAGACCATACAGTAAATGCACAGCTGACAGATTCATAAAGGCAAACCCACAAGTGGACAACTTACGGGGCACCCGGTTTTGCAGAGCTGCGGGAACACTTGTCTTCTGGAAAAGCCGCTGTCATGTGTGTGGAAACCTGAAGCCATGATTCTTCCCTTCAAAAAGGGATTCATTCCCAGAACACCTCAGCAGCGTAACTTCTCCTGCACGGGCAATGAGATGACCTTGCTCCAGTCCCCCACACCAGGAGGCCTTAGAGATAACGCTCACTCTTTGTTCTAACAGTCAAATTTACACAGAGTCAGTCCCACAAAATCACCTGCTAACAGACCACATAGAAATGTCTAAAGAAGACAGGCACTGAGCAGGAAGGCAGCGTGCTTCAACTTTGCTAACAAACAAATCTGGGCATCCCAAAGCTGGTTATCACAAAAGAGACTAGATGAGGAGAGTGGATAATCCAGGATTCAGGGAAGTTTAGTGACTTTATCTAATGGTTTGGACTGTCAGGTACTTCCCGTTGAGCGCTGGCTCTTTCCTGGGCCAGGCCACCTGTTTTGGAGTACTGCTTTGTCAGATCCTAAGTGCCTTTTTTTGTGTGTGATTTTGATAAGCATATTATCATTGTCCTTGCCTAAATTTTCCAACTATGTCTATAAAGCCTAAAAACCTCGTGGAGATCAGCCCTTCTTCTCCTCCTCCTCCTCGCTTCTTCTATTTCTTACCCTTACTCTCCTTCTTTCTTCTCCTAATTCTTCCCCTTTTTCCTTCTTCTCCACGCCCTTTCATTTCACTTTTTCCCCTCGCATGGAAAATAAAGAACATGCAGAGGTAACATATTTGAGTTAATTTTTTTACCCTCTGATCCTCGTCTGCTATAGACATCCAATTCTGAGCCCTGAGTGGGTACTGAGGCTGGTCAAGGCCCCTGGTACTCGAGTCCACTGTCCTCTCTGGAGTTCCTGTTCTGAGTACAATCAATCCCTCTGCAAAGATACCCAAACTCACTACGCTACCACGCAGCAGCAGGGTTTGGCAGGCAGGTCCGCCCTGCCCTGTAGACGATTACAATAAACTAGCCCCACGCTAGCTCAGAATGGAGTGTACTAAAGTGGTCTTTATTTAGGGGTAGACTCACAGATCAGCAGTCCTCTGCACGAGTGGGAACAGGAACCAAATACAGCAGCCAAGAGGGTGCGCACGTTTCCCACACCCAAAGTGGGCCAGCATCTCAAAGGCCGTTGGCGGAAGGAGTTCCCCAGCACTGTTCTCTGTGTGTCTTCAAACCCTCGTGTATGCTGGTTTTCTACTGTCCAGTTTCAGAGACCAGAGGCCATTTTAACCCATCTTTATCCTTGCGTATCTGAACAAAGCTTCGGGCATTCCATTTACCATACAGGGTCCCTGTCTCATCCTTGCCAGTTTGCAATAGAAATATTTTTTTCTTCTTTTTTATGTTTCCACACATAATTCCTCAAATTTGCATCTCAAGTGGTGGTAAAAAAATATTTTAACAGGAAAATGAGAAAAGGGGGTTCAAGCTTTACAATTTGACACTTAAAAAGTTTTAAAATTACATTATTTTGTGTGTATGTTTGTCCTTCTACCCTGGGGCTTCTGTGAGTAGAACTCAGGTAGTCAGTCTTGGCAGCAGGTGCATTTATCTGTTGAGTCACTTGCTGACCTGCTCTTTGGGATCTTAGTAAGATTGGACTTGGCAGCAGGATTTGACTGAGAGCATTTTCCCATTAAATTTCTTAATATATCTGTAACATAAAAATAGCCACGCCTCCTCTGGCTTAAATGTTGACTTTTCCCAGCACTTTTGTGGTAACTGGTATACAGGACTTGCTGAGGTCCACTGCTTGATGCTTTGAAGTACATATACATTGAGAAATGGACACAAGAATCAAGTTAATTAGCATATCCACTATTACACAGCTACCATTTTTTCTGTTCCCTCCCTCCCTCCCTCTCTTCCTGTCTTCCTTTATTTCTTCTTTCTTTTCTTTCTGTGTATGTGTGCGTTTGAAAACTCTTAGGAGGCACCTATTTAGAAAATTTCAAATTTGCCAAGCAGTGTTGTTGACTGTCGTCAGCATGCTGTGTGCCGAATATTCAAAACCTCATTTTTGCATCACTGAAACTTTGTGCCCCTGAGCAACAACTTTCCATTTCTTTTCTTTTTTCTTTTTTTGATTTTTTGAGACAGGGTTTCTTTGTGTAATAGCCCTTGATGTCCTGAAATTCACTTTGTACACCAGACTGGCCTCAAACTCACAAAGATCTGCCTGCCTCTGCCTCCCGAGTGCTGGGATTAAAGGCACAAACCAACGTCCTGCACATCTTTCCATTTCTGTTAGCCTCCAGCCGTAGGTAATCACAGCTGTGCTCTATCTCTATGACTTTGGCTGTAGGAGGCTCTACCTACTAATAGGGTGATACAGTATTCTTCAGTGCCTGGCTCGTTTCACTTTTCCAGAATCTTCCACTTTCTTGCATATTTGCATATTGTAGAGTTACCTTCTTTTCCCCACGAGATAAGGGTCTTGATGAGATTTCTGCACTCCCATGTTCACAGGAACACACACACGGGCGCATAAGAAGGAAGGGATATTGAGGAAGGGATTGTTTGTGTTCTATGGGTCCTCATGTGAGAATTCTTAGAGACATTCATTTGCTTTAGATAGAGCAATCCTTTCTTCTCCCCAACAACTGGTTAACTCCCTTCTTTTGGGTGTGATGATGAATATAAAGGCTGCTTCCCCAGAAGTAAGGACTGCTGGGAGGGCTGAGTCGAATCCGTTATCCCTCCCTTGTCATTTAGTATGTCTTCATGGACTCATTCAACATGCTAAGCTTAATCTTGTTCAATTATTTTCCCCTTCCTATCTTTGATTGCATTTATTTTTCATCTTTTACTTAAATATTACTGTTATATGATTACTTATATAAAATACTTTTTGGAACAAAAGAGTGATTGGGCCTCCAGTTCTTCCCACGTCCTCCTGGCTGCTCAGTGGGCTCCTTGGTATTTTCACAGATTCTTGTCTTAAGCCTCTGAGCATTTATTCTCCATATTTCTGGTTTGTTTTTTTTTTTAAAAAAAAACTTTTAAAAATTTACCACTGTTTATAAACTTTGGTGTTATCTCCTGGCTTTTGAAGTGGAATCCAAATTCCTCTGACAAGCACATTGATTCTTCAGCCCTGGACCCTGGGTTTTTTCTTTTGTCAACTCCTCAGTTTTGACAATTACCAAGTCCCCTGCACTTTCTCTTCATACTTGTTTGTTTATTGATTGATTGATTTCAAAGTGGTGGGAGTAGAACTCAGGGCTTTGTGCACACCAGGTGAGCATCCTCTTTTGATCTACATCCTCAGCTTGTGCACACCAGGTAAACATCCTCTTTCTGATTTGTATCCTTAGCCTTGTGCACACCAGGTGAGCATCCTCTTTTGATCTGCATCCTCAGTCTTGTGTACACCAGGGAGTATCCTCTTTCTGATCTGCATCCTTAGCCTTGTGCACACCAGGGAGTATCCTCTTTCTAATCTATATCCTCAGTTTTGTTCACTCCAGGTAAGTATCCTGTTTCTTATCTACATCTTCAGCCTTGTTCACACTAGGTAAGCATCCTGTCTCTGATCTACATCCTCAGCCTTGTGCATGCCAGGTAAGCATGCTGTTTCTGATCTACATCCTCAGCCTTGTGCATGCCAGGTAAGCATCCTGTCTCTGATCTACATTCTCAGCCTTATGCATGCCAGGTAAGCATCCTGTCTCTGATCTACATCCTCAGCCATTCTGTTGGCCTCTGCATTGATTTCTTTTTCTTGCTCTTTCTGAGGTAAAGTTGTTCGTTTCAATCCAGAACCCCTGTGGACTCTGTACCCCCAGAATTCCGTGGAGGTTAACTCTGAATTGCAATGACTGTCATCATGTCTTCAGCTGCTCTACTCTTTGTGTCATTGATCCATAGCAGTATCTCTAACTTATGCTCATGACTGCAGAATTAATTTAAACAGTGTTAGAGTTAGCAGCTTGTAAATAATAGTCCTGTCTCCTCCCTCTTGGCTGAGGGAGAACAGCAGAGACCAATGCTAAAATCTAACAACTGAAGGGCTCAGCACTTGAGTTTATTGCTGATAAAGTTAGGAGCGTGCAGGTTTGTAAACAAGTGGTCAAAACAGGCTTCCTTCCTGGTTGCTCCAAGGGCACGTGTTAGGGTGTGTCAGGTGGGGCAAGTCTGGGCTTAGGGAGTAGAAATTTTGGCTCCACCTAACTTGTGTAGACTCCTTGAGAAAGCAATGCACCTCTTGGGCCAGGACACTGACAATGGACAAAGCCTCCAGAAGCTGGAGTTGGGTGGAATACAGACTCCCATATAGTTCTTCATTCCCATCTTACTACTCACATGCTTCTCCTCAAGGTGAGGCAAAGAAGAGTGGAAACCATTTTTCTTAGCACTTTATAAAGGGGGATGTTTTTGTATCATCGGTGGCCCCTTCCTGCCTGAGGGCCCTTGTGATGCTGACTTTTGTCTGGAGTAACAAGAGCATCCTGGAGAAGCTTTGATGAGAAAGCACAGGGGAGGGAGGAGCATATTCAGTAGGGAGAGAATATCTTGCTGATGTTGGCATTCCTGTCAATTCCCTTGGATGGAAAGGGGGATGCTGGCTATGTTGGTTATGTTTAAAAAGAAAAATCAGTCCTAACTGATTAGAAATGTACACTGAGATAACAAGTAAAATAATATGTCTTGGGCTTGCTTTAAAATATTACACCCCAAACAAGCAAAGCCAAAGTGAGGTGTGAGAGGAAGGACAGAAAACAGGTGAGATTAGAGGCCATGTGTTGAAACTGTGGAACAGGGTGATGATGGGTACCCAGGGCTTCAGTGTGCTACTCCCTTTAATGTGCTGTGTGTTTGAACTTTTCCATAACCAGGTTCTGTAAGAAAGGACACTAGGTAGCTCCAGAATCTCTGAGTTGTCTGCAAAGACAGGCTAAGTGATAAGACAGTCAGAAATGACACCCCAAACTGTCTAGAGACCAAAACTATCACTGCTACCCAGTGCTCACACAGCTGTCCCAGCCAGAGTGAACCATAGGTCCCACTGGGGGATCTGCTACCACTGCTCTGCGCAGAAGCCAGATGTTCTGGGCCCCCAGCTATCCTGTACCAAGCATCTCCCGCTGTTCATGGTGCAGTCTCTCTTCTTTAAATGAATGAGGTAGGAGCACCACACCTCAGCTCTACACCCTAGGCAGGGATGATAAAGACAGGAGAGAGGTAGACTGTGCCTCCTCCAGTGAGAGACAGGAATTCTGGCCACACTTAACAAAAGGTTAAATTCCCACTGCGGGGAGGACACGGTTCTTGCAATACTTTGAAGCGTGCTGATATTTCTCTTAGGTTTCCACTGTGGCATATGGCTGTATCCCTCTTGAGCAGTTCTTTACAGATTATAACTGCTTTCACACACAGTCACATCTTAGTCTTTGAGGCTTACAAACCCTTCTGGGGCATGGTTCCAACAACTTCATGAGTCAGAATCATCTCCAAATCGCAGATGGCAAAATGATGGGACAGAGAGGTAAAACTGACTCGCTCAAGTCCCCAGAGCTGTGGCCTCAAGATTCAAAGTAGAGACTCTTACCCAAGGCTGTGTCATTTCTAACTCTTAGTAACGATTTTCAGCCCGGTGCAGCTTTTATTTTTGTCTCAAGCCAACCAAGAACCCAAACTTCCTAGACATTTGGCCTGCTATGCTAACTTTTCTGGACAGTTTTCCTCAACCCTTTGATAATTGCCCCAGACAGATACAAGGGCACTAAAAATCTGTAACCAGTTAGTTTATAGTTTCAAGAAGAGTTATAATTATATCCCAGGAATCTAAGGTAACATGGGTTACAAAGTTCAAGTTCATTGTGGATAAGGTGAGTGGTGGCTCCAAAGAAGAGTGGTGAGCTAATTGTCAAAGAATTCAAAATATGAAATAGAGTGATAAAGCAAAGGTTGAAAAGGTTGCTCATCAAAACTGTTACTTTTTCTTATTCTTTGAGAGAAAAGTGTTACTGTTATTGTGTGCATGTGTGTGTGTGAGAGTACATGTATGCCACAGCATGTATGCCACAGTTATGTGTAGAGGTCAGAGGATAACTTTTAGTAGTTGGCTCTTTCCTTCTACTTTGGAAATCTGGTGATCAAACTCAAATCATCAAATCACCATGCTTGCACCGGAAGTACTTACCCCACCCCCAGCCATCTCCCCAGCTTCTCATTGCACTGTTGAACACCGAGTGTTTTATTTATTTTTAATTTTTTTAAAAGCTATAATCCAAGATGATTGCCTGGGTCTCCTCGTGGTATCTCCAAGACGTGTTTATACAAAGGCACCTGGAAAGGGTGCAGATCTGCAAAGTGTCAGGGAGGAGTAGCTGCCCTGGATGAAAATAACCGGCCTCAGCACATTCCAAGGGCGAAAGTGGGAAAAAGCATGATGCGTTGTCAAAGAAGGGCCCGGGTCCAGTAAGCTCTCCCCTGCTGCTTAATACAGGAAACATCCCCCAAACATCTCCACTAATCCCCCACCAATACAATGAGAAATGAGTGCCTCTGGCAGCCAAGCAGTTATTAAGCCAGGACCAAACATATTCCCGCCCATAGCAACGGAGCCAAAGATAACAGCAGGGAATAGCCAAGCTGCAGAGAAATGGCAGATATGGAACATTCAATCCTGGGACTCCCCCTACCCCCCACCCCACCCCAAACTCTAGGCCCCACCATGCAACTGAAGTGTGAGAAAAAGAAAGAAAGGGGCTTGTTCAGCAGTGTCTCATGAACCTCAGGATACGGGGTAGAGCTGGATCAGGCTTAACAACTCTAGTGAATGAGAAGTTGTGGAAGTGACAGTGAAGACTGAGGCTGGCCAGCATCCTGAGCCCCACTGACCGGGTGCTGGCCCGTTGATGAAGCATACAGGGGAGGCAATGGAGATCCCTGAATGCTGTGCTCACTAGACTTCACATGTACAGAAGTGGACTTGTTTTCTAACACACATTTCTCCAACACATCCTCTCTCTCAGCAAAGTGGCCACCCACCCAGTGTTTGCCGAAGGTTTCTTTACCCTAGAAGGGAACACATCCTAGGCAGATAAGCTCTCACCGGCACCTTGTAACTGTTGATGTCTCCATGTAAGGGGCACCAGTCACCAGGCAATGAGGATGGTAGATTCTGACTTTGGGCTTCTGTATCAACTAATATGAGCTAGAGCAAGAGGCTGTGCCCTAGGGAGGAGAGTAACTTGATAGTTTCCTCTATGACTTTCTGTTAGTTGTTTTGCCCTTTGAGTTATATATTCTTTTCAACAAACGAGTCAGGGAATGTGGCCACTAAAAAGACTTTAGAGATAATCTGGCAGGTTATTTTATAGACAAGAAAATGAAGCTGAGGTATTTGAGAATGGCCTCACCCTGCGCTCCTGCCTTTTGGTCAGTGAACCCTGCCTACATTATATCATCCTACCTAGGGTCCAACTTGAGCTGGGGAATCTATAAGCCAGACTGCTTTTATTTTAGGAGGAAAAAAACATTGTACTCCCTATTTTGGCAAATAGCCCTGCTTTGATAGCTTTGTTTGTTCATAGCAAAGTTGAAAATTGTTCAGGCTCCTTCAGTTCACCCAGGCAAGATTAATTTTTTTATTAGTTTCAGTTAATAAAAATTAAGCCATTGTAATTTTAGAGGAAGTGGCCAACTGGCCACATGATACCAAACCCACCCACCTCTGTTCCCATGTGAGCTTGTTTCCATCCCATCACCCTTCTCTTCATCCTCCTCAGAAAGGAATTATCCACACGATGGCAAAGCCACAATGTAATATCAGCCGCCGATGAGCGATATATCTCTCAAGTCTGCCCTAAATCAACCAGACTGTACTCCCTTCCCTTAAATGAGACAGAACTCACTGACTTTGGCAAAATGCAAAGTCACAACACATTTTTTTTTTGGACACTTTCTTTTTCCTGGACATGTCGAGGGATGCAGGCTCTGTGGTCTGATGGCTTTCAAACATTAGCAAAAGAGAAAATCTCTTTGGCATTCAGTTTCTTTATCTGTAAGACAGGAGTCAAATTGCACCTGAGAGGTACTAAAAGCTAAGGGAAGAATTAATGAGATAAACCAATTAAAGAGTTTTAGAAGACTGACAAATAGTAATCGTTCACTCCTTTCACTATTTTGAACCTGGACTAAGCAGGCTATATTTATATATTTAGGAAAACACACATACACACACATACACACGGCTATGAAGTTGAAAGTGAGTAGGGGTCAGTACTTGGGAGGAAAGGGAGGACGAGAGAGAACAGGGTGACATTATATTATAATCTCAAAAAAATCTCCCTCAAAATGGAGATATATAACTTCTGCTTTCTGGAATTTTCTTTAAGAACATTGGTTTGGGCTGGCAAGATGGCCCAGGAGGTAACGATGCCTGCCTCCATGCCTGAAGACCTGAGTTCAATCTTTATGACTCACGCGGTGACAGAACAGACCTGTCCTGAAAGTTGTCATTTGACTTCTATACATTTATTGTGGCATGTGCCCCGCCCACACATCTAGACAAAAATCAATAAAAACACATAGGAGAAAAAGAGAAGAAGAATTCTGCCTTCTTTCCAGATTCCAAATTGTCTGTAACAATTTTACAAACGTTTATTTTAATCACCTGGTTTTCCCTAAATTCAGACGTGTAAGCTGGGACTGTTACACCCAAGACCTGGGAATTCTCGTGTTTCTCCACGGATCCCAATCAATGTGTAGAACTTTCGGCCCTTAACACCAAGTTTAGTCATGGTCTTCACCAATCTCTCAAAAGGAAAATGAGGGTACACTGATAACGGAACCAAACAAGTTCTAGTTTCTTAAGTAATAGTCACTCACTGCGGCTTGCCCTAGCTTAGAAAGCACCAGGCTTTTTAACTTTTATCCTTGACAAAACCTGTAAAATGAAGTCGAAGGCGTCCCCATCCACCGCAAGTCTGGTTTAGCCCAGGTGCCTGAGTCGGTTAAGAACTACATCCTGCAAGGCAGGCACCTTCTCCTCTGTCCTTTCTCCTGCCGAGACCTGGCCTGCTATGCCTACACTCTCCTAGTCTTCCCTGAAGTGGGACATCCTCTGACTAAAGCTCGACTTCCGGAAGAGCATCTTTCTTTACCTCCTTTCCGCAGTGTTTCACAGTTCCGGGTTTTATCTTTCCGGTCCTGTTGTCTCTGACTGCTTCGTTTCTGTGCAGAGTTTGTTTGACTGTAGCATGTACACCAGACACACTGTAACGCTGTCTCTACCCTTCCTCACGGCTCATCCCTTCATCCATCATCCTAACATGGCTGCCGGGGCTGGCCTTTGTGACAGCCACATCTTTCTAAGGTCCCTCTGCCTTACATCATCTCTTTTGAAACCGTGAGTTTCTTTTAGGTCCACCCTTAAGGGTCTTGTTTCCTGTGACCTAATTTGTTAGAGTGAACTTGTTGCGAGCTGGTTTGTTGAGCAGAAATGATTGACAACTCTTTTGTTCAATCATTGTTCAAGTTGTTGTTGGAGTGTTTCAGTTCAACCCTTTTCCTCAAATTCCCTTTGTTGACTCAATTCTCTGGAGTCAGTAAGGATCACCCCTAATTCTGACATCAGTTTAACAGCCAAACACACTATGTATATGCTGTTTTCGGCATACAGATAAAAATACATATCATTTCCAACTAAAGAACAACGTTCTCTGTGGTGTGGTGAAGCACTTGATTATAAATGAGCAGAGTTATTTACTCCTCCTGGGGCTTCTGAGGCAATGGATAGGAACTATCTAGTCTCAGGCAATCCCATTCAAACATTTCCTTCTGATTGTAATGAGACGCAATGGTCAAGGCCCCCAACACTGCTCAGGTCATAGCATATAGAAGCTCCAACTGTATTATGTCCATACAGATAGATACCCATGTATTAACCCTCAGGGCCCTGCCTGCTCCAGACCACACATAGTCATCCTGATAGCTGAGACATTTACATTCTAAGCTATCCTTGCTTCATAGGCCTCTCTCCGGCCCAGAGTTGGGAAACCACTGCCTAAGGTTCTAGACAAAATACTTAGTTTTATACTTGTGTTACTGCCTTTCACTTCTCTAGCCAATCTCATTTCCCAAGCTGGAAGAAGACGTTGCAGTATCCCTTGCTTTCCAGATAGCCTCAAGCACATCCTTCTTTTCCATCTAATTCTAACAAAATGCCATTGTCGATTCATTTCAAAGGCTCTCCTCCTTGTAACCCTGTAGAAAAACCTGACATGTTCTTCTGCTGGTTCCTCGTGTGTAGAAGACAACTTAATGCCAGCTCTCTTGTCTCCAGAGCTACACTACATCTTATACAGCCTAGCTCACTTAGGCCAAACCCTGCCCCCACTCGTATGTGCATGACCCTCAAAACAAGGGGAAACATATTTGTGTTGCTTCTCCATTGGCAGAAATGTAAAACACTCACCAGCTTTCTGTCATGGGCAGCATGGTGCCTTCCAGATCTAGGAAGGTAGGGCAGACTTATCCCAAATCACCCAGATCTCTGAGAAGCACTGAGGTTATATATTTTCCATCCTCAGAACCACTATCCTGACTTGCAACCCATCTCACATGGGTTGGAATATAGAGACGAGGACAAAATGGGTCTTTATGGAGGCTGGTCACTCATAAGACTCAATAGAGGTTTCTTGTGGTTTGGTTTGGTTTTATTTTGTTTGCTTCAATCCTTGAAGGACTAAAACCAAACTTTTAATTTTCTCAGCTGTTGGCATTATTTATGAAGAGACCACAATTAATATTTACCAAAGCCTATGATTGAAGTATTGTCTTGTCACCTTTCACATCACTGTCCAAGACTACTTGGGATCCTGTGCATCTCTATGTGATGTTTTGGGAGTACCAATGGCTATCTCCTATGTCAAACCTTTCCCAGAGTCTAGGAAAGCCTTCTTAGTATGTGTGCCCTGGAGAATGTGGCCTGTCTTATAACACATCATTAGGCTCCCTGGAGATTCTCAGATGATTACATTTCAAATGAGAGAAGTCTAATGCCTTCCAGGAAAACGTAACTGTTTTTCTTAGACACACTCAGCAAATTCTAGGCCCTCTGCTGAATGATCTGCATGAAGGTTGGGGCGGTGTGCTTCCTCTAAGGGCAGCCTGCCACATTCTTTGCCTATGAGCAGAGCTTTCTAGGTAGCCGAGAGAGGTGGTGCGAAGCCTTCAGCCTCTGATGCCAAGTTTTCTCCTGTTGATGCATCACTCACAGCTGCTAGGAGCATGTGGAATGGGCACCTACTGCCACCAAGGAAGAACTGGTTCTGATGCCCAGAACATGAGGGAATGACACTTTCATGAGCTCCCTGGAGCCACACACATGAGAACATTCTGACAATGTTACAGAGCTGGCTGCCCAATGTGTAGAGAAGTGTGAAGAATATAGAGCAGAAAATAAAAATAACACCATCCCTCAAATGCACCCACCCCTATTACCATAAGTCGGGGCAGGTCCTTTCGCTAAGCTCTGTATTGAATGATGTCATAGTGGAATGCTCTACCAGAGGCTATTAAAAGCATTTAGAATGTCATAGGCATGGAGGGAAGGACACAGTATGTAATCTTATGAGACAGGCTTCTTTCATTCACTGTAATTGAGTTGTTGAGTGTATTAGTGTGTGTTCCTTATTTCTGAGTAATATTCAGATGCATGGTATGGATGTGTCAGTTTTTTTTTCCATTCACACATTGAAGGGCATTAGGGATAACTGCAGCTTTTGACAACTCTAAATAGAGCTGCTCTGAACATGATGCACAGAGTTTATGTGATGCAGCTTCTCGTTCCTTAAAACGGCTTTCAGTCTCAGCACAGTGGTGAGTGATTCTTGACACAGGAAAGGGGTCTCCTGTGCACTGGGGGATGTTTGGTGGCATCACTGGCCTCTTGCCCTAGATGCTAGTCAGATTCCCTCCCTGCTGTGTGACGAAGACAGAGTGTGTCCAGAGATAGTCTTAGGAGGAATCACTTCCAACTGAGATTCACTGCTCTATGGAAAACACCTAAGGATGGAATTACTGACTAAAGAAAGGTATATATTTAATTTCATAAGAAATGATCAAACTATCAGAGTGTCTATCATTTTTCATTTCTGTCAGTAACAAGACTTCCAGTCTCTCCACATCTTCTCCATGAGTTGACTCTGCTCCATAGAGATTTCGTCTGGGCCTTCGGCATGGGGGAAGAGGAGGAGGGTTGTTCATTCTTTAGCTATCCACATTGGTTAACACATTAAAGATAACTTTGGTGTGTTAGGTAGGGTGTCTACTGCTGTGATCAAACACCATGACCAAAAGTAACTTGGGTAGGAAAGGGTTATGGCGTTTCCAGTTCTTAGATCACACTCCATCACCGAGGGAAGCCAGGGCAGGAACTCAAGGTAGGACTCTGGAGGTAGGGGCTGAAATAGAGACCAGGGAGATAAGCTGCTGGCTGATTTGCTCCTCATTCAGTTTTCTTTTATATCCCAGGACCACCTTTCTAAGGGTGGTGTTACCTACAATGGGTGGGTCCCTCCTACATCAGTCAGTACTTAAGACAATAGCCTTCTTATTTACCTAGAGGCCAATCTTAGAGATAAGTTTTCTCAATGAAGATGTCTTCTTCTCAGAGTGTCTAGGTTTATATCAAGTTGACAAAAACATCCAGCACACCCAGAATACACTAAAATGTGCTGATGTCACACTGAGGAATGAAAACAAAGCACTTCTTCTTGGATTAAATTGATCAAGAGTAAACTCAAATTTGAATCCTCCTGTATCTCCCGTCTGTCTGTTGTATCTGCCTGTTGGAGGCCAACTGTCCCTAACAAAGAGTTGTTTTTGTTTTGTTTTGTTTTGTTTTGTTTTTACTGTATTTATTGTACAGCACAGCAAACACGGCATGGGAAAGGGATGAGGGATTTTTTTCCCCCTAGAAATCCAAATAACCGCAAACAGACATTATCAGGCTATATGAATAGGCTGCTAAATTACAAGATTGACCATGAAGCTGCAGTAATCAAGACTGAAATACTGGCAAAAAAATATGGAAATTTAGATTAATAGGATAGGTGTGAGAGTCTTAAACCCAGACCCATTCATACATTGCAAATGGCCAAAGTAATTTTCAATGAAATGTTGATATTCACAACAAATGGTTCTGTTAAAAAAAAGTTCATCTCTGGTAAGCCACATGGGATAGACATGGATTGAGGGAGGACTGGACACAGGCATGCTAAGAATCTCAGGCACCAGGAAGTTCATGTGGTAAAGGGTTCTATGGTTTGTGACTCTTTCTCTTTGATGAAAAGTAGGACAAACTTGGAGAGTCAGTACATGTCTCAAACTCCATAGTCACTTCTCTATTGTGTGGTTTTCCGAGAGCAATAAGTAGAATACCTGAAGACTGACAGCCCAGAATCAGATGTCAGTGGGCCTCTGATGTCGGAAGCTTCATCTCTGTTGCGAGGATTTCAGCTTGTAGTACTGAAAACTCTGGGGCTGGATTCCACCTCCAGCCTCTTCCTCCTGCAGGGTACTGAATGTGGCAATAGAGTTCAGTGTTCCAGCCACCTCTTCTCCACAGTTAGAGATTAGCCACCCCAAGATGAAGAGTACGTAGAGTAAGAGAGAACCTGCCTGGCCCACCATCTACAGAACTAAAGGTGGCAAGAAGTGGGTTCAGATGCACAGCATGGAATTCCCCAACGTCATCGCAGCACAAGAGAGCTACCGACTCCTGATGACTGCAGGCTCAGCATCAGTTTGCACAGGAATAAACGTGAGTTTATACAACTGATCATGCTTTCTGCCTGACCAATTCTGATATTAGAGACTCAGAAAGAAACTCATTCTTTATATTAATTTTTGTTTGTTTTCTTTTGTCCCTGCGCTAGTCCCTTTCTTCTTCTTACTATATATCTTAGTTTCTCTTCTGCTGCTGTATTATAATGTCATGGTAAAGGGACCTTAATGGTCAAAGGGTTTGTTGTAGGTCAGAGATAAAGGACACAGTTCAGCCTGTCAGGAAAGGCAAGGCAGCAGGAACTCAAAACAGCTGGCCACGTTGCATCTTTGATTAGGAGACAAAGCAATGACTATTCACTGCCACTCACTTCCCTTTCTCCATTTGTATAGTCCAGGATCCAAGTCAGGGAACAGCACTGTCCACCATTGGTGGGTCTCCCCACCATAATCAACAGAATCAGATAACCCGCCATAGGCAGGCTCAAAGGCCCAGCTGTAGGTCATTCTACATTCTGTCACTGTGATAATTGACACAACTCTGACAGAATAGTCTTACTATTATTTTAATTAAATTTCAAAAGCAATGAATCAGATTTTATTCATCTTTGTGGTTATATAAGTTTGTTTACACCTTTTGCTGTATTGCATAGAAAATTTTTTATCTTTTACTACTTTTTCTCCTAGCATTATTTTTTTTGTTTTCTGATTTTCCCTTTTCTTTTCCTGTATTTTAATGAGTCATTTCTCTTTTTATTAGATGTTCATATGTGTGTGCATGTTCACATGTGTGCACATACATACAGAGGTCAGAAGATGGTCAGGTGTTTCATTTATGATCTACTTTGTATTTTGAGTCTATCACTGAACCAGACACTAACTAATTTGCTAGGTCTGATTGGCTAGCAAATCCCTGGGATCCCCATGGATTACTGCTAAGTTCTACCAGGATTTTACCTTTGAAGAAGGGAAAGCATCAACGCTTCTCTATCAGTTCTGTAAGATAGAAAGGGAAAGAACACTACCAAATTAATTTAATTCATTTTATGAATTTAGTATCACCTTGACATCAAAACTAGGTACCCCATACACAGAAAAAGAAAAACAAAGTGTAGACCAAACTCTCTCACTTAGATACAAAAATTCTCAAAAAAATTGCAGACTAAATTCAACAACACATTACAAAAATCATACAGCATGATCAGATGCAAGGATGTTTCAACATACACAAACCAGTCAATATAACATGTAAATAGTCGAAGGGAAAGAAACAACAGAATCATCTCAATAGACACAGAAAAGGCCTTGGACAAAGTTTAGCATCCCTTCATAATCAAATCCCTGACAAAACTCAGAATAGAAGGAACATAACTCAATATAATAGAGAATATGACAAATCTATAGATAACATTGTGCCAAATAAGGAAAACTAGAAAGCATTTCCTCTAGAAGAAGGAATGGGACAAGGATATCTATTCTCTCCTCTCTTATTCAATACAATGCTTGAAATCTAGCTAGAAGAATAAAGTCAGAGAAAGAAATTAAAGACATACAAAGAAGAAAGAACAAAGTTGAACTATCCCTACTAGATGATCTGATTCCAAACTTAAAAAAACCCTAAGGACTCCACCAGAAAACTCTTAGATGTGATAAACACGTTCAGCAAAATGATAAGCTACAACATAAACATACAAAAATCAGTAATCTTTCTATATACCAATAAGGAGCTTTCTTTCTAGAAAGTGGTGCATACTTTCAACAGTCCCTTGCTCCAAAGGCTAAAAAAAAATTGGCCACTTGACCTTCCAACTAAAGCTTGCAAGCCTCTAGTTACTCTCACCTTCATTGCTACTGTTTAACTTTGTGTGTCTGGTTTTTTTTATACAGTTCTCTATTTCTTTTTCTTTCTTTCTTTCTTTCTTTCTTTTTTTTTTTTTTTGGTTTTTTGAGACAGGGTTTCTCTGTGGCTTTGGAGCCTGCGCTGAAACTAGCTCTTGTAGAACCAGGCTGGTCTCAAATTCACAAAGATCCGCCTGTCTCTGCCTCCCAAGTGCTGGGATTAAAGGCATGCACCACTACCGCCCTGCCAATTCTCTATTTCTAAAGATGTGCAACTTGTTAATAATTATTGAACACTCCCGTATATCTTAACATCAATGCCTATTTAAGCTTTCAGTGCTTTTCTTCTTGGTCCTCTAGTTTGTCCTTTCTCATTTAAGGTATTTTGTCAAATGCAAAGAAATAAATAATCAAGCTATATATATTCATCATAGCTTGAAATATCCTAGAGGAACTGCAGAGATGGCTAAGCAGTTTAGAGCACTTATTGCTCTTGACAAGGGTCTGGGTTCATTCCCAGCACCTGCACAGTGGCTCACAACAATCCCTAACTCAGATACAGGGGTTATAGTGCTGAAGAAAGAAACTGAAGACAGTAGAAGGTGGAAAGACCAGCTATACTCTCTGATTAGCAAAACTGACATTGTGAAAATGCCTGAATTACCAAAAGCTATTTACAAAGAGAATCAATGTATTGACTATAAAAGTTCCAAAGATATTCTTAATAGAATTCAGGGGAAAAATCCTAAAATTTACATAGAAATACAAAGGCCCCCAGAGAACCAAAGCAATCTGAGATGATGAGTTTTAACTGTCAACTTGACACAATCTGGAATACCTAGAAAGAAAGCCTCAGTGAGGGATTGTCTACACTGGGCTTGCCTGCAAGAGTATTGTGGAGGATAATTGTCTTAGTTAACTTAATTGATATGGGGTGCCTCAGCTCTTTTCTCGAGGGAAGGGGTCCCACGGTATGAGAGTCAAGTAACTAAACAGTGTATAAGAAAGTAAACAAGAATGTGTACATGAGCCAACTTCTCTCTGCTCTTGGTTATGAATGTGCTAGCTTTCTTGACTATTTTCTAACTTAGGCCGGAACCTAGAATTGTTAGTCAAATAAACCTTTTGTCCCCTAAGTTGCTTTTTATCAGGGTATTTTATCATAGCAACAGAAGTGAAAATAGGATGTGATACCAGGCAGAAAGAACAAAGCTGGAAATAGAATATCTGTTCTCAAATTACGCTACAGAACCATAGTAACAAAACCATCATGGTACCAGTACATATGAATACATAGACCAAGGACATAGACTAGTAGACCCAGAAATAAACATACACAGCTTGGGTTATCTGATTTTGACAGAAGTGTCAAGATGCATTGGGTAAAATAAATTCTCTGATCTCAAGTCTCTAGACTAGCTAGAGATCTGAGTTTGATTCCAAATGACTTCTCAGATAGGGCTCAGTATAAGGGGAGGTCAAAGGAGGGACATAAAGGAGGGGCGAGAAGCAGAGCCTTACATCTTATATTTATGAGAAACCTCTCATCTTGCACATCCATAGATTTGTCAAGGGTTGTCACTCATCAGTCAGATGAGATGGGACTCATTAAAACTTGACTAAGATAGAAGAAAATATGAAAGAATGGAGATAAGAAAAGGAGGGAAAGTGAGAAGGAAATGAACCCATTTCTGCTTTCATGCACTGGAAATGGTGAGTTAAACAAAAATGACATAGCTCTAGGTAGACTGAGGCAGAGTGAGCAGACAGAGTCCAATCAAGGCCTGGATGGCTTGAGGCTGCCAAGAAACACTTTCAATATAGAAATGTACTTATAATTTAGTAGTCAAAAGATGCTGTGCTTGGGATACTTCTATTTTACCCCTGTATGACCAACTTCCCTCCGAGTCCGTTGTGGTAAAAACTGGTAGTCTGAGTGGAAAACATGGTACAACCACAGGGAGATTCCAAGGGACACGGACTGGGTTCTCCTTACATTGTTCTGTTCCATCTATCACCTCTAGTATGAGGAGCCATTCCTGACTCAGATGTAATTAAAGCAAAGTTTTCCAATTGTCTTTTACACATGGAAACTGAAAAAGACTAATTGCTGGAATAAGAGGCGTATAGGATGAGACTCAGCCATCCAAGCATCTCTTAGCAGTCTCATGACGAAAGTGTCCGGTGTCTTCACAAAAGGGTCTCACCATCAAGTTCCGATGGGCAACTTTTATGTGACTATGTATTTAGGAAGCTTAGGAAGCAGTAGGTTTTCACATGTACTCACAATGTGTAGTCGTGAAAAAATGCTATGATTGGGTTATTTCTACTTTACCTCTCTATGACCAACTTTCCTCCAGGTCTCTGGAATTTTTTGCATAAGTACTGGTAGTCTGAGTGGTAAAAGTTACAACCACAGAGTTCAAAGGTTTTTTTTCCAAGGTATCATTCAGTATTTCCAGGGAAATTCCAAGGAACATGAACTAGTCTCCTAAAAATAACTTTTAGACACTTGAGATGTTTGAAAAAGCCATATGGAAACCTATTATTCTATAAGCTTCATAGAACATACATAAAAGTTTAATTAGAGCTACCATACAGGGATAATCCATAGGCTCCGACTTAACTGTCCAGATATGGAACACCTAACCAGAGGTGTCCCAGAGAGCCCCCCTAACAATGCTATTACCATTGTTCTTGGCTGCCCCTCAGAACTTAATGGCAAGCCCCTACTGCCAGGAAGCTTCCTCCCTTCTGGCTAGCTTTCGTAGCACAGCAAGGCACTGTGTGGCTGCCTAGGAAGAAAAGGCAGCGGCAGTGTTACCTAGCTGTGAGCCGTGCCAGCCACTATAACAACTTGTTTGGCAACGTAAGTTCACTTATGCAATCATGGCATGAGTCTTATGGGATTAATCAATGCTTTCTCATTGAATTTAAGGCCATAGGGCAGAACTCATCCCTGACTGTGTAAGCTTGGCCAAGAACCCATGCCTGGGGAACTCAGAAGCCCCAGGGGTGAACCTACTACTATTATGTTGCTAAATAAACACAGTATCGAACTGCCTCCATTTGTATACCTGTACATTAGTGCAGCTCTCAGACCTCATTTGTAGAGCTGCTTTTCGTCATGGTCAGCAGTTAACACAGAAGCTCACAATTAGTGAAACTTGCAGAGTAAGCGCCCGTGGAATGCTCAGTCATAAATGGGACGTCCATATCACACCCTTCCCCTGCAGGGCTCAAGAAATATGGAAAAGGGCAGAAAGATTATAAGATCCAGCTATTGGAGAGGATCAGGACAAAGCAGTGTACTTCAAACAGGATGACAGGACTGTTGCATCCAGGAACTCCAGCAACTGAGGCTGCCTGCACAAGACCCGAATGAGATCAGGCCAATCAATATTCAAGCATGGAGTTCGGGAGGTGCTCACGAGCTCCCAACCCTAACTGAGAAACTGTTGACAGCTGACAGTTTTGGAGAGAGGGATAGTAAATTTTCTTTACGGGTGCAGTCCTTGGAAGGTGGTCCAAGCTCCAGGGAATGGTTCCACACCTGTGTGTATACCGCCAGGTACTAGAGAGATGGATCAATGGTTTAGAGCACTTCCTTCTCTCCCAGAGACCAGAATTCAGATCTCAGCCCCCACATCAGATGACTCACAAATGCCTGAAACTCCAGTTCCGAAGGATCCAATGCCCTCTTCTATCCTCTGTAGATACCTGCATTTGTGTGCACACATATACACACGTGTACACACACACACACACACACACAGACAGACACTATACCTAGTCTATAAAAGTAATTACATGAATATATAGATAATTAAAAATATATTGAATTGTTTGTAAAAAGGAAATTAAGTTAGAGGAAAAGTTACAACAAAGACACCTAGAGGAGTTCGGAAAGAGTAGATGAAAAATATAATTGAAATACATCATATGCATGTTTGGAATTCTCTCTTTTTAAAAAACAAGATTCAGTTTTGCAAATGTACAAACATCACATCAAAATTAACCAGACTCAAAGTCCATATAAATTAATGAATTTACATATCATTAGAACTGGCATTTGAAATAGAGGCTGAGGATCTTCAGATTCAATTTTACACTTTCAGTATTGAATATATTTTATGTGCTAAGCAGCCACTAGAACAACAGCAAAACCCATGACAGAATTAGAACTAGAAAAAGTATTATCTTTATGTCTTCTTTCTTAACTTGTGTCCATTACTTACATTAAGCCCTTCCTCATCCCCTTATATTTAGTGTTCTTGGTCTCTTTTCTTCATGTTATACTGTACCCTTATGTGCACTTGCTTGTGTATGTATATGCATGTGAAAGATACTGCATATGAAAGAACATTTGGTTTTTCTTAGAGTGTGTAGCCTTGCTTAATATCATATATTCTAGGTCCATCCATTTTCCTGCAAATTTTTAACAGATTTTTTTAGGATTCACTAGCATTCCATTTTATATACACATATATGCATATATGTAATGGGAATTATCAAAGAATTCATTAAAATATTGAATTTTAAAGAAATTTTTTTTACTTTTACATAGATAAATATGAATGAATTCTTTTTATGGAAAAGACAAGAATATGCACTATCTCATTGAGTTAAGATAGAAAGTTATGACTTGGATGTCTGTTCTCCCAAAATTCACAATTAACTCTTAACCTCCAATGAGATGGGGCCTTTGGGAAACTTTAGACCATGAAGCAGAGCCCATCATGGTGCCATTAATTAATGCTCTTATAAGAAGAAGAGCCACCCGGCAGCTCGCTTATTCTCTCCATCAGGTGAGCGTGTGGTGAGAAGATTCACTCCATCGGGCAAGCTCACATGAGAAGATGCTCTCCATTGGGCAAAGTCAGGTGAGAAGATTCTCTCCACTGGGCGAGCTCACATGAGAAGATGCTCTCCACTGGGCAAGCTCACATGAGAAGGTTCTCTCCACTGGACGAACTCACGTGAGAAGGTTCTTTCCATCGGGCAAGCTCACATGAGACGGTTCTCTCCATTGGGTGAGCTCACATGAGAAGATGCTCTCCACTGGGCAAGCTCACATGAGACGGTTCTCTCCATTGGGTGAGCTCACGTGAGAAGCTATAAGCAGGTCCTCATCAAGAGCTACATTGCTATCAGAACAGCAGAAATAATCCTTTAAGTCACCCACTCTGTGGCACTGTGTAATGGCAGCGGGAGCAGACAAAGCTCAGGACTACTGCAAATAGTTCTGGGAAGACTATAGAGTCACCCTCAAATGTGATATTCCAGCGAAGCTGCAAGGGAGATGAATTCAAGACTAACACAATGCGACTTCAGGGGACAATTTTCCTGCCTAACCTTTGTTTTCCTCAGCTGAAAAATGTGGTCCTGAACTGGCTAATGGAGACTCCCCATTTTTTGATTGTTGGCTGGGATTTTATGAACTCTGTGGCTACTCAGTTTACAAAGATGACAAAGATTGAAATTATCATTTCCTGTTTCTGGAGCCTTCTTATTTGCTTGTTAAAGTTTTATGATCTGACCTCAAGGATAGATTTTCCTAAATTTGGGGCTAACTAGAAGACGTTCTCAAGGCTTTGAAACTCGAGGCAGTGAGTGGAAAACAGGCTAAGTGCTAGAGGGAAATCTTTGGTGCCCAGGGCTAGTTTCTGGTGGGTGAAGAGCTCACACACTAGGGCTAGTTTGGTGATGCTGGTCATCTCTCCTGATGCCAGAAACATGAGTTTAGATCTCAGCTGTCTTTGCAGATACACGAGCAGGAGCAATTAAACAGTGTAAGTTTGTGTGTGTGTGTGTGTGTGTGTGTGTGTGTGTGTGTGTGCGCGTGCGCGTGCGCGCGAGCGCGATCATTCACATATGCATTTGACCAGCTGGCAGGCAGGGCAGAGCAATGGACACTGAGGGTCTGGCTGTCTGGGTGGGTACAGGAAGGAGCGGGTGTTTCGTTGAAATTCACAGTCCCATTGGCAAGTGTCACAGATCCATTAGGCTGACCTCATCCACTCTGATGTTATTTTTCTCAGCAAGCAATAACCTCAGCTTTCCTTGGCTGGTGGTTTCCGAAGCTGGGGATGAATTCCCTCCCTTGGAGTGAAGGTGTCCAACTGGAAGCAGGAAGAAAAGACTTTCGCCCATAAAGGCATTTTGTCATCAGGGAGGGGCCAAGATTTGGAAGAGTCACATGGATAAAAAAGTCCCTTTGGACAGCAACATGAGCCAGAGGAGCCATGAGTCAGGCCATTATTGAGCATCTGCTGTGTACCAGCCCTGTGCTGGATGTTTCACATACTGAAGAGGAACAGCCATTTTGTTCATTTTCAAAGGATTCTTGTATCATCCAGAGAGATGAATACATACACCGAGAGGCTTAGTCACATGACATCGCAACTGTTCAGCCACCCTGGCTTGTAAAAACAACTGTTTCTTATGGTTCAACCAGTCAGTATCATGTCTTAAGCTTAGCATGAAGCTTAAATGTTAGATAATTGTGGGACAGGCTTTAAGAGGAGGCAACTTTTAACTCTGGTCAAAATGAAACAGGTTTTTTTTTTTAATATATATGTTTTAAGAGTTGAGATGGAAATGAATGAAACTGTATTTGTTTCATAAACGTTTGCCGAGCGTGTAGGACTCTCAGAGTGGTGTAATATGGTTAAGATGCAGCGTTCAGCTTGTAGGATTGATGGCTTCTGTCCTGGCAGTTCCACGTCAAAGAAGAGAGGTGAAGCCTTAAAGATAAATGCCGAGTTATTAGTCCCCTAATTAAAATTCTAAGGCATTCGCCATAGAATAACATCTAGAGCATGTTACTGGAGGCTGGACTCAGTCTGTGAGGCCAAGTCAAGCTCCAGTTGAATCTCCTAGGACAAACGGGAACTCACCAGCTGCAGAGAACATTCAAATCAGATTAGCAGAACCTGTGGCAGGCCTCAGGAGCAACGTTTCGCCTATCTCAAATTTTGAGTTCAGAGAATGTGTTCTCTCTGATAAGATACATTTCTAAGCCATCTGACATCACTCTCCTACAAAGAGCTGGCTGCTAAGATTTGGCCAAATCTCTAGTTGATGGTTGAAGATATGTAAATAGAGTCTTTGTCTTGGTTTCTTTTCTGTGGCTGCGATAAAATAACAACCCTGACACGTAGGGGCCATCGTGAAAAAGAAGTTGAGGCACCAGGAGCTTGAATCAGCTGGTCACATTACATCCACACTCAGGAAACAGAGCCTTCAAGGCAAACTTGGCTTCCTTATTCCATTCGACACAGTTCAGAAATAGTCCTGCCCACAGACAACATGGGTGTTCCCGCGTCAGTTGGGATGATTTCCAGCTGGCTTGTGGGAATTTAAAAAAAAAGAAAGTAGATGGATATTTGACAACACTCAATTTTCTTCTTTTATTAAAAACTATTATTTTTATTTTTATATGCATGGGCGTTTTGCCTCTATGTATGTCTATGTATCTCTGTGTGCTGGTGCTCACAAGGCTAGAAGAGGCTATAGATCCCCTGTAGCTGGAGCTATGGTTGGGAGCCACATGTGGGGCCAGGGGTTGACCCTGGGCCTTGAGAGAGTAGCCAGTGCTCTCACCTTGTGAGCCATCTCTTTCAACCTCATTTTCTTCTTCATTTTGGGTTTCTATTCCATTTTGATTTATATAACCTTCAGTCTAAAGCGGGTTCATTAGCTCTGAAGTTCTTTTCCCTGCTCTGTGTAACAACCCTTGCTGTCCTGAACTCACGCTGTAGACCAGGCTGGCCTTGAACTCACAGAGATCTGCCTGCCTCTGTCTCCCACGTGCTGGTATTAAAGGCGTGCGCCACCACTGCCCGGCTGCTCTAAAGTTTTTTTATTGATCATTCTTTCATATATCTCTATAGCAAAATACATCACTTGAAATTTGCTTTAGAAGTTTTCTGATGCTATGAGACTAATTTTCCAGAACTTTAGATCATTGTTTCAGCTGATTCTTTTTTTTTTTTTACCAGTATGCCTTGATCAAAGCAACCTAAATCTACTAAAGTGAACTGCTAACGGGAATAAACTAATGCGTTCATAACTATATGACTTATGCTGATTATACATGATGAGGATTACTTGTTCAGAGAAGAAAGTGGGATCTGGCAGCTTTCCATTCTATTTCACGTTTGTAAGTCCTGAGACAGCTTGTTCATATAAGTGGATAGGAATGGAAGGCTGGGGTGGAAGTATTGCTTTGTTCTTTGGGCTCCGTTGGAGCAGTTTGCCAAAAATAGCAGTGATCTGTGAGGTGCTGCCGTCGTTTGGAGGATGATGTATGCACTGGAAGGTGGTGGACATTCAGAAATAATTTGTTTCCCTGCCATAACATTTTTTGTCAGTATTGAAGGAACATACTAGAAAGATTTATAAGACTAGTTGGATGATAATTATTCATGTTCACCTCCCAGGCCTCCTGTTGACTCGGATATAGCCTAGAAATGAGGGGGAAAGGAGAAATACCCATTTCAACACACCTTTGTAAATACAATATTCTGAAGGCTATTATCTGGTAATGTATATGTCAAGTTCTTCAATCGAAAATTTAGCAAACCACAGACAGGGTTCACCACATAATCAAATGGGAGAGTATCTTCAGGTCAGCCACTCTTCTCAGACAATCCTGTTAGCAACCAAAACCAAAATCACACCTTGCTATCCGTGATACTTGCTCAGTTACGTTTTCTACTCACCGCTGCTTTGGATTCAGTAGCTAGAAAACAGAAACAACCTAAATGCCATTCAGCTGGTACCCGGAGAGTGCAGTGGTGGCTCCTGCACGCAGTGGGATACGATTCAGCTATAAGGAAAAGTTGTCTCACTTCCGAATCGAGATTGTAGGTGAGGCTTCTCAGCAGCTGCTGAACTTGTCACCCAGACTGAACATTCATCCATTCACTGTCGGTATTTTCTAATAACACGTCTCCTGTGTCTTTGCCAGGGGACCTCTTCAAGGTCATGTTCTGGGACTATTCCTGTGTGTGACGTTTGAGGGCTTCCTATTGGGAATGGCACCTCAATAAGACTCAGAAGAAGCTAGAGGCAAACACATTTTGCTTTATTTTTTAAGGCAGAAGAAAGTGGGCAGGGAAGACTAGGGAGTGTGAATTACAGGACTGGGTACATGCGTAGAAATAGCGTATCATGATTACAACCGGAGAAATTAACTATCTTAAAGCTGTCCGTATCTGAATTTCCGTGGGGAACATGTGCGTGTACTTTTGTTTTAAAAAATATTGACTTGAAGCCAGGCAGTAGTGGTGGCGCATGCCTCTAATCCTAGCATTAGGGAGGCAGAGGCAGGCACATCTCTGTGAGTCTGAGGCCAGCCTGGTCTACAGAGTGAATTCTAGGACAGACAGAGATACACAAAGAAACCCATCTCCAAAAAAATCTAAATAAACAAGAAAAGAAAGAAAGAAAAAACAATGTGAAATAACTTTTGCCTGTAAGCTTAGTCAGTGAGCCCAGGATGATTTGCTTTGTGTGTGGACTCTGGAATTCCTACATCTTGGCAGTCTGAGCCTTCATTTCTCTTCTCAAGAAAGCTCATTCATTTAGCCCAAAGCACAGCTTGTGGGAAAATGTCAGAGCCTATGGCTGCATCCCATTTCCCACACAGCTTCTTTCACCTGAGCTGGAACAGGGGAACTTGACCTCAGGGCCAGTCCTTTGGGGGACGTCAGTAACGGCAATGGAGCTTCAGGCTGTCTCCTTGACAACAAAATAAATGGATCTGTGGTTTGCTACAGCTGAAAGAATTTCAGCCTTCCCACCACTTGTTTTATAGATGTGGAAACTGAAGCCAGGAAGATGGGTGATTGACATTCCCAAATTTCACAGCTTGTAAGCGGCAGCGAGTCAATGCTCACAATTCCCAAAGCAAGGCTACACCTGTGTGCACGAAGCATTATTTTGTATCGCATGAATGTAAAACTGGGCTGGCTGGCCAGGTTTCTCGCTCTTCACCCAGCTGCCCTGGTGATTTCAAGTGCGGTCACAGTCTCCGCAGTATCTGGAAAAACCAGATGGCCCGATACCATTCAAGTGTTTGCATGGAACCGCAGTTAGCAGGGACTGGAAGTTTAATTTTTACCATGACTTTCCTAAGAATAAATGTCTTCACAAACTCGATCACCCCTACGCAGTCTCGGACTTGTTCCAAAGTGCAAGTGCTTCAAAATCAAAATCTTGAGGAAAGTCAGCTGCATCCCTGGGGCCTCTCCCATCGAATCCAGAATAGGCTGCTCCTTCCCCACTTCATACCTGCTGGAAGTTCCAGGGGAGCAGAGCCAGCCATCTATGACCAAGCCCCAATTACAGACCCAAATCAGCTTCAGTTGACTTGAATGTGAAAACCTTCCCTGACTCAAGGTGAGACCAATAAAAATTCCTGTTGCTTCAATCCATTCAGGATGCTGTGACAAAATGCCTTAAACCGGGTAGAGCTCCAGCTTAAAAACATGAACTGTCCCAACAGGGCGAGGGAGTCACCTCTAGCCAGACACAAAGTTGCTAATCTTGTGCATGAAAGATCTTCCCGTATCATTTAATCCCTTCCTAAAGTCACCTACCTCTTTTTCAAACTTTGGTTTTTTTCAATACAGGGTCTCACTATGTAACTTTGGCTAACCTGGAGTGCCCTGCGTATCTCAGGCTAGCCTCAAACTCATAAAGATCCACATGCCTTTGCCTCCTGAGTGCTGGGGTTAAAAGTGTGCACCACCACCACCCTCCCTAGGTCTCATCTCTTAATATTCTCTCTCTGGGGTTTAAATATCACCATGAGTTTCAGAATAGACACAAACATGCAAAGCACAGCACCTGTGCTGAGTGGGGACTTTGGAGATGGGGAAACCACAGCTCAGAGTTCTTCTGTTGGACGCAGCCCTGAGCTGGGTCTACAGAACTCAGCCTCAGAGAACATCTGTCTGGAGCCGAGCCTGCACGAGGTGTGCAGACGAATCAGCCCACAGAGCTTGAGAAAAGCAAAGCAATTAGAACTGGGAAATTTAGCAGAACCGAGATCATGACTGCTTATATCTTAGTGCACTTGATTTTCTTAGGAGGCCAACTCCTGTGATGACCTTGAAAGGGAAGTCTTAATTATGCCCTGTTTGGAAAATGTCGGGAAAATAGATCAATTATTTTTTAAAACAAAAAAGGCTAAATATTAGCAGCATAATCAGAAAGATCTTCGTCATCCAGATGAGCGACCTCATTTCCCGAATGCATTGGGTGGTTGTGTCTCTTCATCTGGAAATGCCTCTAAATTAAGGCCTCTGGGAAGCAGACTCATAACTTTGCAGGAAATAACAGTCTAGATGAAAATGAAACTTAATTAGCTGGGTCCTAAAATTATTAGAATTAGAAGGAACTTTAGAAGGCATCAGTGAAACACAGATAGTGGACTTGTCACTTGGAATCCAGGAGGAGATGAACAGCGAAAAGGACACAATCCATCTCTCCAGCCAGTACTTTGCTCACACGAAAGCACCAAACATGCTTTTATATATATATATATATATATATATATATATATATACCATCTTTCAAAAAATAGATTTATCAACCGGGCGGTGGTGGCGCACGCCTTTAATCCCAGCACTCGGGAGGCAGAGGCAGGCGGATCTCTGTGAGTTCGAGTCCAGCCTGGTCTACAAGAGCTAGTTCCAGGACAGGCTCCAAAGCTACAGAGAAACCCTGTCTCGAAAAACCAAAAAAAAATAAAAAAATAAAAAAGATTTATCTTTAATTTACCTGGATGACTATTTGCCTGCATGTATGCACCATGTGTATGAAGTGCCCAAAGAGTCCAGAAGAGGATGTCTGATACCCTGGGGCTGGAGTTACAGACAGTTGTGAGCCAACATGTGGGTGCTGAGACCCGAGCCTGAGTCCTCTGCAAGAGCAGCATGACAAGACATGTCTTCTAGCCTGTGATTTAATTGTGTTACAGAAAAGAAATCGAGGAAGTTCAGGACGACTGACTTGTTTATAGGTAGAACGGCTATGAAAACCTGGTGGCACCTGCTCATCTGTAATTTCATCACTTGGGTGTGGCACAGCTGGGTCCCTTTTCATAGTTACGGTTTCCAGGGAAGTCCCTGTTTTGATTGCGTAGAGCAGAGATTTATCCTTTGGTAGCTATTTATTTTGGACTTCCAATCATAGACGCCTGTTTTACATCAAAATTAATAGACTCTGGCTGGGCGAACAATGGTAGTTGGTAAAGCACGGAGACTTTTCCGCCAGCTTAGTGGCTGGCGAATCCCTCCACTAAGGACTCTGTAGACCCTTGAGGTAGGCTCCCGACTTTGCACAATAACTTATTAATTAATTCTGTGACTTTTCTTTCTCTTGAAGAAAGTCATTGGCTAAACTTGTTGATTCTAAATAGGATCAGAATATTTTGTACATGAAACTTTCTTTCAAACTTCTGTTAAGCTGGTTGCTCCTGTAGCTACATAGAACCCCCAAGGCACACATGCACACACACACACAC
>JAQHUG010000062.1:5248207-5292469 GCA_028555095.1 Dicrostonyx torquatus
GTGACACAGAATAGAAGAGTAGGGCCAGAGATGGTGACACAGCATAGAAGAGGAGTAGAGCCAGAGATGGTGACACAGCATAGAAGAGGAGTAGGACCAGAGATGGTGACACAGCATAGAAGAGGAGTAGAACCAGAGATGGTGACACAAATTTAGGGGTGATGGTGATATTAAGAGCATGGACTGCTCTTGAAGAGGACCTGCGATCTGTTCCCAGTGCCAAGATAGGCAGTTCTTCCCTGCCTTAACTCCAGCCCCAGAGAGGGCTCACATGCACATACCCACACATGGACACACCGACAATCAAAAAAAAAAATACATCTTCAAAAACTAAATAAAAGTATTAAGAATATAGGGTCGAGGAAAGTGACATGATTCAGTGGGTAAAGATACTAGCTGCCACACCTGATGACCTATGTTCAATCCCCCAAATCCACATAGTGGAAGGAGAGAATCAACATCTACAAGTTATTCTCTGACCTCCACATTCATTATGCGACACATGCATGCTCCCCACACATTGAATACAATAAAAATACATGGGGATTTAAAAAAAAGATTATAGTGTTAGAAGAAATAGACATAAGGTTTTTATTCCCATACTTATCATCACATTTCTCACACCAACCCCTGTAAACATCACAATGAGTCTCTCAAATGTTTGTTAATCTTCTTATTCATTTTCATTGAGATAAGACCTGACTATACAGCCCTGGATGGATTGGAACTCACTATGTAAGCAAAAGCTGGCCTTGAACTTGAGATCCGCTCCATCAGCTCCTCAGTACTGGGATTACTGTATGTACCCTCACACCAGGCCATCAGCTATTGTTTTTTTTCTGAATAGAGATTAACATTGCAGCAGATTTGGGCAACACAGTTCTTCCTTACAGAGGCTTAAAATGACTTTTACTCCTTTGTGCATTGAGTGTGACTTTGAAAATCCTTAACAGGTTTTGTCTTAGTCTGTTCTTAATGTCATAACACATCTCTTAGGCTGGGTAATTCTGAACAAAAGAAATGTATTTCTTCAGGGTCTGGAGTGTGAGGAGTCCAAGATCCAGACACTGGCAGATTTTGGGTCTGGTGACAGCTGTTTTCTGCTTCTAAGATTGTGCCTTGTGGCTTCATCCTGATTTGGAAGGGGAAAAGGCCTCCTTACCCAGCTAACGCAAGGGTACTGATCCTACATAGCATGATGGAGCTCACTTGGTCTAATCACCTACAAAGGCTCCACCTCTGTAGTCTGGGAGATTAAATAAATTTTTGGAAGTTCACAGATTATGAAAGAATGTAAAAATCAGGACATTGTAAGACAGTGTCTCGGTCAAATCTCAGACCATGTGAATGTCCCATTCACAAGTTTGGTGGTGCCATCAGGAAGAGCAAAGAAATCAAATATTAAACTCTCTACAGCCAAGAGGCAGCAGCTCACGCAGGATATTTCCCTCTGGACCAAAGAGTCCTACAGAAATCTACCCTAGTATGTAAGTTGAGGTTGAAGTGTGATTTCGTCAGGTTCATTTCAGAGTCTTCCTTTACCTATTCATGTAAGCAGGGTACCAAAAACACAAAAAGAAAAGAGGCCAATGAAATGCAATTGCTGAGAGGTAGAGGCAAGAGGGCTATGAATTAAGGCCAATCTCAATTATATAGTAAGTTGAAGGCTGAGTAGGCTTGCATGAAACTGTGTCTTAAAAAACAAACAACGAAAATCAAAAAAGAATGAAAGAAAAAGAGAAGCGACTGGGCAGGGCTTTCCTTTGCACCAGTTTTTAGAGAAGAGAGCACAAAGAGCCCTTTTTCTGATGCCTGTCCATCTCTCCATCCTCTCAGGTCATAAGTGTTGGAGCTCTCAGTAGGAGCTATTAAGAAGCCTTTGGGTTGGATGCCAACATTAAGGAATACTGATGTATAAACGTACAAATTATATATGGTAGATCAATGAGAGAGGGTATTGGTCCCTGGGTATTTTAAGTGGTGTGAATTTAATTCAACAAACAGCTTGAGGGGCTAGATGAGCTGAGGAGCCAACTTTGTGGTCAGTGTGGTAAGAGAAATTAATAGCAGCTGGAAAACGCTTGCAACCCTGGGGCTGGAGGCATAAAAATGAGGTGGCATTCCTATATCACAGGGCACAGTCCCTCATCAAAGCTGGAATTCCATAGTCCTGGAGCCAGGGGAGAGTCTTGGCCTCTGTCAGGGGTGCAGAGGGGAAAAGGACCTCACCTCTCTACTCCATAGTCTCTCTTGGCAGTGTCTCTAGGACAGGACCAGCTAGAATACTGCTGTCGATGGATTTGGGAAACTGTGGCATCCAGGGATCAGCCTGATGAATCAGGAAAGATCTGGACCGGGGGAATGGAAGGGCAAGCAACTAGGTCCAGGACTGGCCCCCCAAAGCACATCACTGTGATTGATCTGGGTTAGCATACAGAACTAATCTGAATTTCAATAGACTGTTTCCACCATCCACTTCCTCCATCTTGGGGCTTTCCCCTTTGTGGCTGACTTTTCCTTCTACCTCTGCCTTCTTCGAGATTTCTTGGTTAACAAAGAAGAGAATCCTAGTGTTGGAGGCCACGGGCTTGCTTCTCAATCTCAGAAGAGAGAGTCTTGACATGCATCTAGAGAAGTACCGGGAGACAACCCTCTTGAGAGCCTGTGCTCACCCAATGATCAAGGATCAGCTGGGATGAGCTGACTCAGGTAACAACCCTGGGACAGGTCATGAAGGAAGAAATATTACATGTGAGGGATAGATGAAGGACAATACATATCTGCTTGCTACAGGACAGATACAGGTCTTGGGGAGGTCTGCTTGGTCAGAAACACAAGAGTGATAGGGGTCCAGTATTGAGCATCCTGGAGAGGGGCCTTGCGCATATGAACTTGGGCTGGTGAATTGTGGATGTCAGTATGGCTGGGGTATAAGTACTCAGCCCAAAGCACTATTTCCAAGTATTTGGGCAGATTTTAGAAGAAACCACCATTTGAACCAGTGAACTAAGAAAGTCTGCCCTCATGAACGTGGGTGGGCACCATCTAATCAGCTGCAGGTTGGGAAAAAACTAATTTCCCTCCCTCTCTTCTGGAGCCGGCACATGCTTTCTTTCTTCCTTTCCTGCACTTGGACATCCAAGCTCTAGGTCATCTAGGCATCGGATTCTAGGACTTACTTCAGCAGGCCACCAGGCCTTGGTCTTGGGTCCAAAGTGACACCACTGGCATCTCTGGGTCTGGGCCTAAATTGAAGCAGGCTACTGATGTCTGGTATTTTCCAGTTTACTGCTGGCATATTACTGGGCCTTTCAGCTCCTGTGATTGTATGAACTAATTCGCTTAGAAAATTTTCTCTTGTCTGCCTATATCCATCCTGCCAGTTCTGTCTCGCTGAAGGACATTCTTAGTACAGTTCCCTACTTTCTCTGGTCTCTGGGAGTCAGGTCTCTACAGATGTAACAGTCTAGACTGAGTAGGGTTTTTCTTTACAGTGGATGAGATACAGCACCTTAGTAAGACTTACTCGATGTGGCTAAGATGGAGGAAAGAGGCTAGAACCTGTGAGGTATTGAGCCACCCAGTGAGCAGAGTTTGTTCTGCAATCAGAGCAGGCTTGGGAGCCAGGGAAGGCAGAGGGGAGAGAAGGAAAGGCAACTAAGCGATAAGGTTATGTAAAGAAAAATAGAAGGGAAAAACATTGCCTAATCCAAAAAGAACATGCTTGAATCTTGATCCCATGTAATACGCTCCCTGATCCCCAAGGAGAATTCCCTACCTTCTCATGCTATGTGATCGCAGGCAAGGCAAATCCCAGAGCCTGGGTCAGAACAACTCAGAAAATCCTCTGTATGGATTTGCTGTGTTCCTTAGCTGAAGGGCCAGCTCAGCGCCCCCTGGGCTTTGTGCAACTAAGTTGCTGACAGGCTCTTCAAGAAAATGCAGGAAAGTTCTACTTCTGTTACAAAAGGGCTCTATTTTCCGAGCGCAGGCCTCAGAATAGCTGGATGAGGGGAACAACAGTCCTGGTTAAGAGTTGGGGGTTTGAGTGGCAAAGACCTTAAACTGATGCTGCACTGGAAAGGGACAGAGAGCCCATGAAGTGCCAAAGACACACCCTGCTCTTGGCTAATCTCACAGAAAAGCGGTCCAGACAGTTTGGCTATGGGAGGAGAGGAAGAGCCAAAACTAAGGCAGTTCTCAGGGGGTGGCAGCTGCATCAAGAGACATGTTCTACTCAACAGGAACAGAAGAGCGGTATCACAAACCAATCACATTAGTGCCGGGACTTACCCAGAGAGGATGAGCTTCTCGGATCCAGACTCTACCCTGGGTATTCTTCATTCTTCATTCTTTCTCTCCCTGCTCCTACCAGGTCTTCACCTCATTTCCAGCAAGGAAATCTGAGGTCCTAGAGGGTTGTGGAGACGCTCAGAGCCTGTCTCCTGCTGCCCACCAAGTTCTTTCTATGTTCAGAAGTAATGTGGGCACTAGTTCTTTGCAATTCAAAATCCAGCTCCATGAACTTTTTTTTTTTTTTTTTTTTTTTTAGTTTCCTCTTTGAAGTAGTGATCAGATATTGTGGCTTCTCGGGACCTTCCCTAGTCATAGCTAAGCTTGTTAGTATAACCATGTCAATTTCAAAGACACCGTGTTACTTAGTTATCTTAAATATTGTCTTAGATGTAACAGCTATAAAGAGCTAGTGCAGAAACTCCATGGGACCTTAGAAACCATTCTCTCCAATCTGGGTACCTTTGAGAAAACCATAGCTTTACAACATGGAACTTGAGCCACTGCAGGCTTGGCCCAGCCCACCCCTTACTTGCTTCTACTGAGAGGCAAAGCAAGGTTTTTATCTTAGCTTGACATCAGCTTTTCCCATGGATGTGAGCAAGTGCGTTTGACACTCAAAGGACCTAGATATTTGTCATCTTGACCTGAATTTGCCTTGGTGTGACTTAGCTACGCATGCTTTGGAAAAAAGTGAGGAAGCCAACAATGAGAATCAGAGGGAGAATTTGCCTAGTGTGCTCCGTTGCTGGCTCCTATGCCAGTGGTATCCTGGGGTTCCTCTTCCCCTGTGCTTCCGCCTCTTATTTTCACTAGATCGGAAAACAAACAAAAAATGGCCATATTTATTTCACATACAAATCCCATTCTAAGGATTGATTCTAGATCATGTTATTGGAAGATCAACGATAGAACAGAAATACCAAACGGGCAAGGAAAAGGGATCATAAATGCAATTATCAGATAGGCTCCCAAAGGCCACTTTGTCCATTTCCCTGCCCTTACCTGACCTGGGATGCAGAAAACAGGAAGGAAAGGAGGTGTGTGGGGAGGGATTATAATGCTGTAAATGACAACTTTTTAAACAGAATCTAATTTTCTGGAAGTCTTATTAGACTTTAAAGGAAGGATTTATGCTTGCATGAATTGTGCAGAAAGGAATTTTAATAACAGAGAGGCAGTGTGAGACAATGTCGACCGAGGTCATAACTCAGGGATGGAAGGCTTTCCAGGAGGGATTAGCATAGGCTGCAAACTCTGCTAGTCAAAAGAAAGCTCTTCTCTGCCCTGGAGCTCTCTGGTGAATACACATACAGGCATTTCCTCACACAGTTAATAAATAAGCCACAGCTTGCCTCCCATTGATAGAAGCAGAGCTGGGAACTGCTATGGAGCTGCACTGTGCTGGGATTCCTGCATAGTTGCAGGGAATGGAGATGCCCAGCTTCATCCTCATGCACTGGACCATTCGTTGTTGGGGTCTTCCGCGGCACTGTAAGGTGCTGAGCAGGATCTCAAGCCTCTACCTGGACTGCACCACCAGCACCCAACTCTCAGTTTTGTAACATCCATCAAAACAGACTTGCCCAAAGTCCCTTCGGGGACCATCCTTTCTGCCTTCTGTGTTGAAAGCCATTAATGTAGAGGAGTGATGTCTTTCCTCTCCAATGCTGTATAACACTGCAGTGAGGGAGCCTTTGGGGGAGGGACACAAAGTGCCAATGTCACCCGTGATAATGCACAATGAGAGCAGGCTAGTGGGGATGCTGAAGTGCTGGCCACTGCTCCTGCCCTTAGTTTATGATCTCAGCCTAGGCAGGGGTGGGAAACCCTGTCTCAGTAGCCAGCCCCATACCCATTCGAGCACCTGGATTTCCAATGAACAGCTCTTCACCAAGTGCTGAGTTGGTCAGATACCGCTGAGACTGAGAAAATATGCGTTTTGGATTCAAAACATTGAAACAGCTATTTGGCAACTGGCAGTGGCAGAGCAGACAAGAATGATGACATTGCCTCCCCAGAAGAACCCCTCTTCTCACAGGGAAGAAGTCTGTGTGATGAGGTGAAAACTTGGGAGGAACCACTGTCTACACAGTACTCTCCAAATATATGACACTTCCCCTAAGAGCTCGAAACAGAGGCACAGAACACCAAAACAAACAAATTCTCTATAGACATAGCTGATGCTCTACATTAAAAAAAAATGCTTTTGTGGTTGTTAACATCTGAGTGCTGTTGTATGAGGCAACCCTGTGGTTGCCACGGAGACAAGTTTTTTAGCAGTGCCTGCATCATGAAACTGCACGGAACTGCTCATCTTTAGCTGGAAGGTCAGATCTTGAGGGAAGAGAGTCATGCACACACCAGGAAATACCCCTAAGGAGAACACAGCTGTTCCACTAAAGAAGACTCCAAGGGTTTTGCATTACCAGTCTTAAGAGATCTCTTTGTGCCTAAGGGTAAGACGGTAGGGATGCCATTGTGTGGAGCAAAGGAGATACGGAGACAGGGGAAAATAGAAAATGCCTGAAAACAGGCATGAGAGTCTCACCCATTGCTGCTGAGACCTAAAGAGGCGGGTGTCTGCTTCGAACAATTCCTTTGAAGTAGAATATGGTCCCCAAGCTCTGCCATGCATTCTGGGATCACAAAAGCAAAGACATTTCTGTGGCCACAAATAGATTAGAAAATATTTTTCTGGGTAATATTTGGCTGCATTCATAGAATCTGAATTCTTCTGCAGTAAGTTTTGAAAAGAGCTAGACCGTGGTACAAAACCCATAAATATCATGCAAAACACGACAGGATCGTTTTCCTTGAAGCAAAATGTCAGGTGGCCCCAATCATGTGCCTACACAAGGCAAGATGGAGCTGGGGTTCTGCTCCTTGGCTTTCTAAGGACAAACTCACGTCCAGGAGAGCCTGGGGCCATCGCTGACAAGTGATTCCTCATGATTGATATGCCTGTTTCCAATAAGCCAAGTTTATAGTTTGTTGGTGTGTTGACTGCAAAGTTATAAAAGCTGATCTCATAAAAGAGAAACACAAGCGTTTGACACATCACATTGTATCTGTGTCACTCTGTGCTCTGGTGGCAGAACTGGCCCTCGTTTAGAGCAAAGGAGGGAACATAAAAGAGTAATAAGACTTTAATTACAATGGGGATTCTTCCACCCCACGGGCCTCTGGAGGGATGGGACAATTGTGTGACTTCTAGCTTCCAGGCAAATCATTTTCCTATCCCACAGTGGATGCACATGTGGCAAAGGGTTCTAAAAGAAGTGGCATGGAGTGGAATGGCTTTGGCTCCCTTAATAACCACTGTGAAAACTGATATAATCATTGGGAGAAATGATAACCGAGGAAAATAAACAGACATTAAACTTATATTTGTTATGCTTTCGAGGCTTTGGTTAAGTCATAGAATTTGTTTGAATATATGACGGTGTTAGTTTTTACCTTATGATGTCTGGTTGCTAGGACAAAAAGAGACAGAACAGTTTGTTGTAAAGCCTGGTGCATGAAGCCTACTTCATTTTGCTGCCTTAAGGAGGTATACTTCCAACCTTGGTCATGCCTTCTCTTTCCAAGGCAATGTTTTTGGTCATGGATGCAAGGGAGAGAATCTCCCATCACCCAATACAGCAACAGAGCCACCTCAACCTAGTGTAGGAATAGAAACATTCAGAACTCAGAATGAAAGAGAATTCCTTTAACGGCCTTGAGGTGGAAAGGCAATCAGATCCGAGGCATTTCAAAGACCTGTCTTTTCTGCTTCTCTCCATTTAGCTCTTCCTTCTTCCCTGTCTACTAAGTGCTGTCTCCACCCTTGGCGCCCATATGACCAGTCTGAACATTGCTGTGCGTGCCCCATGTCATTGTGACTGAGCCTCAGTGTGCTGTCCGCCTTCACCTCTGTTACCAAGCCTCCTGATGCTCTAGTACCCACTTACCTCTCTCCTAGCTCATCTTCTCAGGAGTGGCTGCAGGAGAGGGCAGCTGCTGATTGGCTTTTATAGACTCTCTACCTATCACTCTGTTGAGTCAGGGGTGAGGATACTGTAAAACTGAGAAGAAAGTTATCACAGTAGGGAAGGCTCTCTCAGAATTGGCCGTGCCCACATGAGCCCAGGTCAACCTCTGGATAGTGAAGACAGTATTTCATGCCTTCTACAACTCTATTCCAACATATGGTTTGAAGACGTTGAAGTCACCTCTCTAGTTAGGGGCTATTAGGATGTTGTAGAGCCGTTAGGAGGCAGGCCCTAGTGGGAGGCAGCTACATCTATGGAAGAAGGGAATGCTCTTTAAGGAGATGTTGGAACTTTAGACTCTTCCTTCTCCTTCTGCTTCCTGAAGCTATAAGGTGAGTAGCTTTGCTCCACCATGCCCTTTGGTCATGATGGTCTGCTAGGCTATAGGCCCACAAACAACAAAGTCAACAGACCATGAACCAAAACTTGTATAACCATAAGTCAAAAGAAATCCTTTCTCAGATTAAATTGATTACCTCAGGTGTTCTGTCACAGGGTTGACTATCACTTCTCTGGTACTCCCGGGACCTTGCCCTTCTTCTCTTTGTATGTTGGAAATGGCAATCCAAGTGTCTTTCAAGGCTCTCAGTACTGTAGCCAATCTATTATAGGTTGAGGCCACATCCAGGGCCCCCTCTGTTCTTCTTCTCCGCCCTTGAATATCATTTTGTTCTTTATCCACAGATTAAGAAGCTAATTAGTAGTCAAATACTCTACTAACCCCACATAAAGACAGATGGCTAGACTCCCAGGCTCTTCACCCCATAGGGCAGAGAAGTAAGTTCAAAGGAGATTGGGTTAAATTAATGACCTTTGGGGTCACTGGAATCAAGCTAAAGCTCTGGATACCTCCTCTGTTGATTATTGCTCAAATATTCTGGAATAATTATCATGACTCACTGAGTCTCATTTCTTTACCTATAAGATAGAAATAATAGTATCCATGTCTCAGAATTGGGGTGCCACATAAACCCATATTACCAATAAAGAATAGCTCAATCCAGGCCCCTTGCTTCTCCCTATTACTACATTAATTTTCATTTCCATTATGATGGTTTTGAATATAAGGGCATACCTGAAGGCTACACAAATACCAGGGATATCTGCTAAAAGCCCATTATAAATTCAGCTAAATTTAGGACTGCTTGGAAATACCTCCATCCCCTGTGAGCTTTCTTTTGCAGTGGCTTTTGAGTTCCATGTCCGTATATGGTAGCCCTTTGTACAGCTATAAATTATGATTACAGCATACCACTGCACCTCTGCATTGGGCCTTGTTATGAGCTGTGGACCAGCACTGGGTTGCACAGATAATCAAGGGAAGTAGAAAAATGTAGCACAAATAATAAAAAAAAACCCAGAGATAGATATGGGGGTTCAAGCTGAAGATCAGAAAAGCAAAACAGCCAGGATACTAGAAAAGTCTTACCTCTACCAAGGCTGGATGACTGCAGACTGAGACCTGAGCCTCTGTCTTCCTTATGTTCCCCTTTAGTGCTGGGATTAAAGGCGTGTGACTTCCTAGTACTGGGATTAAAGGTGTGAGCCATCGACACCTGGATCTGCTTCTGCATTGATTTTGTGTGATTCAGGGTGGTCTTGAACTCACAGAGATCCATCTGCCTTTGTCTCCCAAATCCTGGGATTAAAGGTATGTGACACCACTACCTGGCCGCTAGTGACTTAGTTTAACCTTCTGATCTTCAGCTAAGCTTTATTTATTAAACCATAAATAAAATATCACTATTGAAAAAGAATGATTCTGGAGAGCTAGGGCACAGTCTTGATCTCACCTTCTAAACAGCTTTCCGATCTGTCCCTTGTCATAACTCCTTTCCTTGCCAAAGCTTTATCATTTATCCTAGACAACAGCTTGACCTGCATCTCCCCGCTGCAACACATATGAAAAACAGAATTGAACAAGTTCTGTGCTTCTTATTGAGGGAGAGATAGTTCTAGGAACCAGGAAGGGACAAGCAGAGTAGAATAAAGGCTAATGCAGGGCATACAAATGTGACGACTCCTTTGAGAGTCTTTGATCATTGGAACCCACCCAGTACCTTCTGAAGAATATGTAGAAGATTTCTCAGTGCCACAACTCTAGTTCCAAGGGATCAGATGCCTTCTTCCGACTTCCGTCAGTGGGTATCAGGCACACACAGGGTGTCCATACATACACACAGACAAAACACCTATACACATAAAATAAATAAATCTAAAATAATTAATAAGAAAGGTTAATTTTGGCTCACAATTTCAGAGGTTCCACGGTCACGTGGCCCTGTCACTCTGAGCCTGTGGTGGTATAAACACTTCATGACTGAAGCACTTGGCAGAGGAGCCTTGTTCATTTCATGACAGCCAGCAGGGAAAAAGGATAGGGCTGGGGTTTGAATATTCCCTCTAACGGTATGCATCAGTTATCCGGCTTTCTCTTTCTAGGCCATGTCTCTCCAAGCTTCTGCTGTCTTCTAATGCCACCAAGCTGAGGTCCCAGCTTTTAACACATGGGCCTTTGAGAACATTCCAGATCTGAACTATAATAATGAATTTCCTATTTCTTTAGGTCCTTCCACCCCAAACCCTTCCAGCCACTGGAAAGACTTGAAAGAAAACAGAGGAGAGCTCAGCTGCGGCCAAACATTCTTTCCCCTTCCTGGTCAGTCCCTTTCTCAGGGGCTTTTGGTGTAGGTCAGGACCAGCTGCCACATTTCCATTCTTAAGAGGAGGAATGTCCAGCACAGCTTTCTCTGAGGCCCTGGGAGGAAGGTAGCCTCCATCGACTAGAGCACCAGACACCGCCCAGCTGCACATCAGAAGCCAGAGCCGAATGCCTATCTTCTTGTTGGGTCCAGGATGAGCACAGCCTTCCCCACCTCTCCACTGACCTGCAGACAGCTACTGCCCACCAAGAGTGACTGGTGGAGCCCCTCCTAGGGAAACCAGCCTCAGCCGGAGCCTCAGGGAGAAAAGTCATTCGTGGCTGCAGCTTAAACATCTTTGGCAGCAACAGAACACAAAGGTCTTTTAAAGGAAGTCATCCCCTGTAGGTCAGGAGAGCAGAGCCGCTGGTTAATATTTTATTATCATTTATCTCCATGGCGGGGGTGGAGGAGGGAGTTTTCCATGTGTGAGATAGACTTGGTTCTGAGGCTGATAGGGTTTATAGAGCACCATTTGCCAGAGTTCCTTTTCCTTCTTGCTCTAGAGGGGATAAATAAAAAACGAAATTGCCCACTTACAGATCAAATCCCCATCCCACTGTACAGCAACACATGGCCCTAGGGCAGGAAGCTGCTGAGCCAGGCCTCGTTATGAGAAAGAGTGCAGTGGGAACCAACCAGCCCTGGCAGCTCCACTCCCCCCATGGAAAAGATTCCAGTCTGTGCAGCTGGGACAACCCAGAGCACTTGTCGGGATCCTCCCCAAATCAAATGGTGCTCCCCAAGTGAAACTCCTACCACTGTTCCTTCTTAACCAGCTTTCTTTAGAACTGGGTATCCTGGAGTCATGTCCAGGATGATGATAAATGAAGCCTGTGAATTGTGATCTTGGGTAAGATGGGGAAGGAGGAAGAAAAGGGGAGGAGTGGTATGGGCCTGAAGGAGGAGCAGTGGCAGTGAAGGCAAGGTACTAGAGCAAGGAGTGGGTAGACAGGACTGTCTAGGTAGAACTTCAAGGTGGGGTCTAGTGTATTGGGTTTGGATGGCCTCTATGATGTGAGCCAGAGAAGTAGTGCATTTGACATGCCTTCTAATAGAAATGCCCATTTCTGCACTTACCCCAACTAGTCTGCCTATCTTCCTTCCTTCCTTCCTTCCTTCCTTCCTTCCTTCCTTCCTTCCTTCCTTTCTCCTTCCTTTCCTCCTTGGGAAATCTTTGCTAGTATTTGCTGCCTGCCAGGTAGAGGAGACAAGGAGGTGTGTAGACAGAGGCCTGTTTAATTGCCTTTCTTCTGGAGCTCTGGGTCCGACATTAGCACCACTGCCTCTCTGAGCACCAGCGAGTTATTCTCCAAATAGAACCAGACTCTTCATGCACAGACTTAGGGAAGTTAGGCCCAGGCTGTTTACCATCTCCACAACTACCGTGGAGGCACAGGAAGGCAAAGGGATGGTGTGTGCAGACTGTGGAATTGACAGAAATTGCCCCTAAATGGGATGATCAATAGCCTCTGGCTTATGAAATTAGGTTGCTTGAAAAGCCAACATATTTGCCTAGAGAAAAGCAGGCCAGAGGTGGGCAGGGCATGTGAGAGCCGTCTTCAAAGACCTGAAAGAGGGCAGAGGGGAGAAGGAGAAATGGATTTCTTGTGGCTCTAGAGGACATATTTGCAGTGGTAGCTGGAAAGGCTGGAGAAATTAGTTTGAGCTTGATAAAAAGAAAAGTCACAAAATACAGAGCCATCCAGAAATGTAGTAGAACTTGCCTTATCAATAACAGGTCTTCTATTCCTGCAAAGAGAGCCGTGACTCTGTGGGAATGATCCAAACTCAGAAAAAGGCAGGCCCTACCTCATCTCCAATGTCCCTCTTGATTTTAAGAATTCAAGATTCTGTAAAACACAAAACAGCTTGTCTTTCAAATCCACAGCCACCTATCTATACCTTTTTTTGTAGAATGGGCAGGGGGTGAGTTCCCAAGGCCCTTCCCTTCTGCGCTGTCTCTGTAAAACCCACCCAGAGCACACAGGTCCTTCAGTTTTCCATACTAGGGATCCTAGCCAATAAGGCCACACCCCTTAGATACAGGGTACTCCTGAGACCCTACAATAGCCTTAAGTGTCCCAGTTCCCCTTCTCCGTTCATCTTTCTGAGGTTGTAATTAATTCTTGCTTCCCTTTCTCAGTTGACGGAGGAAGCAACTCAACCACAGCAAATGCATTGCCATGATTTAATTACCATGCCATGACTTTGTGCCTGGGAAAGGCACACAGATCAGAGGGGGAGCTAAAATTACTCGGGTCACACGGGCTACCCTTTTAAGGCAGTCAGTCACTGCATGTGGTGAGAGTCCTGACAACTGTATACCCAACACACTGGAGATCCTGCCCCTTGCCTGCTCTTTGGGAAGACAGCTCAAATTGCTTGCGGCCAGCGTAGACCACAGCCTCTGCGGGTATGACGTAGGTCTCGGCTGCACCATTGCCCATGGATTTAATCTTTGACCATCCTGGGAAACTGAAGGGATGGGAAGCAAGAGAAGAAAGCCTCTTCCCTGGGGCCAGCCCTTTGGTTTGGTAAGGTGCTTGTCTTGGTCTGCGACCAGAAAGGGTCAGCAGCTCCCCATACCTCACACACTACAGCTACGCACGGCTGCCACCTCCTGGATTTTGTCATCAAAGGGCACAGGAACACCCTCCCTGACCCACTTTGGATTTTGAGCCTTGGCTGGAGTTAGCAGGGATGGGGCACTGCGAGGAGGTGGATGGAGAGAGACTTGAGGTTGCTGCTCTCTCTTTAGAAAGCACAAAGTTGAGGTGGTTGGAGGTCTGGGTGACATCAGGGCTCATACCAGTGCAGCCTTAGCGTTGAGGGTTGACTTCCCCCTGCTGGGTTTACACAGCCACGCTGAGCTTCAGAAAGGCCACGTCCTTCTCCTGCATCTCAGACCCCAAATGACTAACACCATTGCCTTTCCCCGTGTGACATTTTATCTCTGTTAGGGCTTTGTTGCTGTTACAGGCTACTGGGGCAAACTACTCCAGGCAGCTGGGCCTCATCCCCTCAATATGCATCCCATAGCGTATAGGCACCCACCATGACAAAGAAGAGCCCCTTGGAGACATGAGTCCTTTCCCAGCAGTCTCGGGGACTCAGCGGGTGAAAGGCAGCTGTGAAACTGGCAGGCCATCTTCTCCAACCAACTTCTGTCTGCAAAACGTAATGTGTTAATAGGTCCCGGAGGAAAGAAATCCAGCTGTTGGCCAACATCCTGTGATGGTATCTAATAGTCCTTGCTGGCAGACTCAGAACATGCTCCAAAGGGAATTCTACCCTGCTGGGCCCCTTTTGTTTGTCTCCATCACCCTGACACCAAAACTCTTAACAGCTCTGTTTGATGCAGCTTGGAGCCTCGGTACTCACTCTCTTGATGCAATCCCCGTTGATTTTTGCGCAGTTATGACACACAGTCAAAGCCTTTGAGACCCTTGAGTGATCAAGTTCTAGACCAAGCATCAGGCATCACCCCCACAAACCTAATATTAAGGTTACTCAAGACATTTCTAAAGTGCCAAGTGACCTACTTACAAGTGGGCAGTGGAGGCCAAGAGTGACCTGGCCAGCAGGGCTGGGCTGAGAGAGTCCAGTGGTGTGGTGTGTCCTGTTGCTGTTCTCTTTGACCTGGTCCACACTTGGCTGGGGCCCGGAGGCCAGGCAGTTGGCCCAACTCAGCCGTGGCCCCTGGCCCCAGCACAGGATCTATGTCATGATGCTTGGCAAGATGCTGCTTCATCCTGTTGTTTCAGGAAGGTGGTCAGGGGAGGAAGGAACTCCAGCATCATGGTCGAAGGATGGAGTCCAGTCTCTGCTCTGGGAGGTAACCTTGCTTAGTCAGACAAGGTACTTACTCTCTTTGTGCCTCCGTGTGACTTTTACAAACTCAGAAGAATAAGATTTGCTCCCAGGGCTAAAGACAACAGGTACTACCGTCTGACACACTTACAGGTGGGGACGTGGGAGGTTTGTCCGACAAATTCAGATGGAATTGTGTTGCAAGCCACTTAAGTGCTGAGTCTGGAATGTGCAGAGGTTTGTTTTCCAAGTGATTGATTCTAGATTCTGTCAAGTTGACAATCAGCATTGACCGTCACGGTCAAAGGAAACAGCCCCTGCCTTGAAAAGTCTGTCAGCCTGGAGGGAGGGAGCACAGATACACACTGCGGCATTGTTCCTCACACAAGCTGACAGCTTCAGGGCTGAAAGCTGTAGTTCTTTGCAATGGATGGTACAGTCGGTGCAATGCTGTGTCCCACTCTTCATGTGACCTAAGGCCAGTGTGCCTCCTATGATTTGCCAGATACACAAAGACAGACCGAAATGCTGCCCGCTTATCTCCTCTGAAATTTGTATTTAACCTTTGTCCTTGCTGGCTCTCTGCCCTGGCCACCTGGGAAAGCTAGCCATGGATAACAGGAACTCAGAGGCTAGGTCACAGCTAAGGTGTCCAGGGAAAGGCCTCAAAGTGGCCACCCTGGGCATCAGCTGGAGGGAGAGGGAAGATAGGAACGGCATAAAAGCCTGACCGCAGCTTGGATTCAAAGCATCCGCCCACACGAGGCAGGACGGACAGGCCCACTGGTCTCCTTCAGATCATCTTCACTGAACCCAGCTATGCAAAGCAAGTGCTCTCCTCCTCACAGATCTTCTGCCCAGCCCTTCGGCTTCTCCCAGCTGCCTGTGGAGTCTACACAGGAGGCTCACTGGCCCAGCTGTTAGGAATCATTTTGGAAAATGAAAACAATTAAGCCGGGCAAGAAGCCCACCAGCAAATCCTGACCCCACTCCGGCACCTTCGGCCCATTGTTCTTCCTCCTGTTCTTAGTCACCTTTCTGTGTCTGTCTGATAGACTTTCCAGATGTTGTCTGCCTGGGGACATAGCGACAACGCAGCAGCTCTAAAGCAGTGGCTCAAATGGATCTCCAAAGTGTCTCCCTCGGGGAGGCCATGTCCTATCCAACCCGAGTTCCGGACACCCGTGCAACACTGCCCAACAGTGAGCTTTCTGGATGTCCTTTTAGTTCTCTGAGCAGCAATGCTCTTGGTGCTGGGGTGACAGATATGGAAACTGAGGCACAGCTCATCCGCCCCAGGCAGCCCACACTGTTGCAGTCCTAGGTGTTTAATACTCCATCTAAAGCAATGTCTCGGCCAGTATGGGACCCTTGCGGGCAGGTGTGACTGAAAGATCAGCTTACCTGGAGGGCTTGGGGCTCTGGATTCTAGATAGGGTACCCAGGAGCCAGGAGATGGAATGACTGATGGTAACTCCCCTGGTTTCTTCTCTTTCTGGACAGTGTCTGTGCCCTCTACCCCACACCAGTACTGACTTCTTCACACCATGTCCTTGGTATCTATAGCTGTTGATTGGCACACAGTGGCCCCACAAATTCTTGCCTGACCTTCAACCATGTCCGTCCACTTTCTGTCTGCACACCTTAGCTGGGGTTTCTAGGCTCTCTCAAGTCCTTCTTTTCCAGTTCTAGTAGGATCCTGCAGCTGGGACTGACCCTGAGAGTGAGCATAGTTTAGTCCCAAGGTGGCTGGCTTCCAGCATTCCACCCACCCATTCCCCAGGCCTCCCACCAGGACCACCTTCCTCTGATACTTGCCTGCCTCTGTCTCCTCCTCTATCCTGTTCTCTTCAGGCACTCACATCTCTTCACCCCGGTTCTTTGCCTCAAGTATCAGTCTCCAGTTATGGAAAGAACCTCCCTGAACCCCATAACTGATTGCAGAAATGGAATAAGTTAGGAAGTCAGTCTGGGAGAAGGGCAACGAGAATAGGGCCACAGAAAATGCCTGGAAGACCCAGCTCTCAGCCAGGTTCCAGAGTTCATCCTTGTTTCTGGGGCACTGAAGAAGAAACACAAAAACCAAGTTAGGTTTCCAGTAAAGTCCCGGGGAGTGTGAAGACTGAAGCCAGGGGAAGGGGAACAGGGTACCAAAAAATGTACCACACGGTCCTTCTGAGAAACACAGTTACTATGAGTGAACTTCATCATAAAATAGGATCAAAAAAGATGGAAATATTAACTACCCTGATTTGATCATTACATACTGTATACGTGTATCGAGTTGTCACAATGCAGCCCATAAATGTGCACAATTAAAATGCCACTTAGTAAATAAGAAACAGAAAAGAAAAAAACAGCCCAGAGCAAAATTCTTCCCAGCATATCACCTTACCACAGCAGAGGTTTCACCCTCTTGGAGAAGGCGACTGGCCTGCCTGGCCCGCCCACCTTCACAGCTGCACGGGTGTGGCTGGGCTCGAGGAGGCTGGGCTGCAGAGCAGATGATTTCAATTTAAAGCCCCATTTGGGGAGAATACTGTTCCCCTTGCTCATTTTTCCTCCCCACCCCCGAAACGTGACTAGTCCAGTGGTGGATGAGCAAGGCCTGTTTCCATAGCAACGCCACTGTGAGCGAGAAAACTCAGGACACAGAGGTGGTTTGGATTTTATCTGGGAGATGCACTCGAGTGGATAAAGAAATGGAAACCTAACTGTCACGAATCCGGGCTCTCAGTTGGCCAGATGCCTTTGAGCAGTCTGCCATTCAGCCCGAGGTGGCGCAGATTGAGGGGCTGGACTGGATGACTATGCCCAGGGAAACACACCTGCCACTTGCCTGCTTTCCATTAACTAGCCCCATCTCTCCAGGCTCTGGGCCTGCTGGCCTGTATTTGTTTTCATGGCTGATGTAACCCCACCAGACTGATACGTCTGGATCTGGGTCTTTTTTTGTGTGTGTAATGTTTCATGTTCATGTTCAAGATTTTGTGTACATTCGTTTCCCACCCGATGTTTCCAAAGAGAACCATAGTCGGTATTTCACCTGCCAAGACCAATGGCCACAAGCTCAACCATCCAATCAGTTGATAAAAAAGGCCTAGCTTGGCCTTAACTTTGTTCAGAAAGTATGACTCTAAGGGGAGGAAATCTGGGAGAAAGAATGGGGGTTGCAGTTCAACTTCTGCTTTCTTTGCGAGTTGTGAAAGTTGAGTTTCGAAGGAGAAATGCCTGGCTGCATTTGGTACCCCAGACCATGCCCTAATTGGGATGTCCGGGAAATGAGTTATCATGGAGCAAGGTGTACTTCTACAAGCTGCTTGGAACATGACTAGCCTGACCCTGAGGAGTTTGTGGGACAGCGTTACCCTTACTCTCCTTGACGGTTTCCTTGGAGATTCATTTACCAGCACCATTCTGTGGCTGACAACTAAGGGCAATGGGCTGGGAGAAATCCCCAACTGTGATTTCCTGCAAGGGTTCTGCCCTTTGCTCTGAACTCCAGCGAGCCCTTTTCAAGTTCATTAGAGCCATATGTTTCTGACTCATTTACACAACTCATCAGAGTTGTGTAATTTTTTTTTTTAATGAGTGATTTGTCTCTGAAAAGGCATATGGAGTTTTGTTCATAAGTGTCACTTTCTCCCTGAGAAAGAAGATAGCACATCTCATCTAGGCCTCTGCTGGGATGGCAGTGGGAACACCTTGTGACTTAATGGTAGAGTCTTGTTTGCTTTACAAGAGGAAATGCCATGTTTCTGCAGCACTGCTTGATCTGTATGTGGGAAGATAAGCTGAGCTTGGGATGGGAACACACCTCTTCTGGGCTAGAAACCCAGGAAGCATTATCTCAGAGAAGCAAAGCTGTCTTGGGCAAGCTATTTAATCTCCTCACTCCTCCAGCCCTTCCCCCTAGAAAATGGAAATGCAGTGTTCTCCACCTGACAGGCCTGTGGTGGTGAGAATGTGTCTGACAAGGTTATAAGAGGGCATTCCAGGCTTAGCTGATGTTCCTCCACCCAGGTCTAATCCCTTGCATTTCTCTGTCTTGTCTTTTCTGAGCCATCTTTCAGTTCACTGAAACCTAAATAATCTTTCATTTCTCATCTAGAACTTGACCCCTTAAGAGACTGTCCCTAATCGCTGACCTTGACCCTCCATGGACAGCCATTGCTCTCCTCTTCGTGTTTCTGATCTCAGACTCTTTATTGGTTGGTTGCTTGTCACCCTGCTTCTTTCTCACACAGCTGAGATCTCTTGGATGCCAGGAAACCTGTGTTCACACTGATATACCAAAGCCCTGGATGGATGGGGAGTGTTACAGATGTACTGATTCAGCAGGGGAAAGGCAGCAAAGGAAACCAATTGTGGCCCATTCTTTCTGGATTCAGAAGGAAACCAAGGACATCCACCTGACTGTATGAGAGAGACTGAGCTGACCCCGATGAACAAGAAAACTCTCTTTGCTCTAAGTACTTGGCTAATATGCACTGGAGAACATTTTCCAAAATCACCAGCCAGCACTCTTCTTCATTTGTATCAGCTCCTTTAGTCACGTTCAAACCTCTGGGATCAAGGAAGGACACTGAAAGAATAGGGCCAGATTTAACGATGTCAATATTCCTCTTAGAATTCATGAGGCATAACAGAAAAAGGGAAACTTCTTCCCATCTTTATAAAGGATTTTATTGTTGTTAATATCTTCTTCCTTCTCTCTCAGTCTGTAGCCTATAAGAATAGATATAGAAAATAAAATATAAATTCAGATAGATGCAGCTCCCACAGTCATCCATTGAATGTTAGCTATGTGGACAATAAGGTAGGGCCCTGCTGGAGCGTGTAGCTTTTTGGGTAATCTTTGAGTATTGATTGCAGACACTGGATTTGTACCCACAGCTACCTGCATGATAAATACTATGATAATTCCTAAAACAAAGGAGACAGATCAAGAGCTCAGATGAAGGAAAGTGACTCAAAGCAGTGTAACCTAAAAAGGCTTTCGGGGGCAGAGGGCCTATTTGTCCTGAACTCCGTGTAGGCCTACAGATAGGTCTTCATAGATGGTGATGGGGAAAGCTTCCAAAGAGAACAACCACCTAGGCAGAATTCGTGGCACATGTATGGGTAGAACATATTCTATAATCTCATCCAACAGATCAGAGTGGCTGACTTACAGAGTATCTATAATGAGGATTACAGTGAGAATTAAAGCCAGAAAGAAAAGTTTGATCTTGAAGGAAATAAGACTTCATTCTATACCCAAATGAAAGTTCTATCTTTGATTATGGGATGACTTTATCAGATCCACAGAGCAGAAAGATAAACCAGGCCATATAAGATAATAGATAATAGATATTCCTTATTGAAATTGTTATATTCATGCAACTATTCCAATTTTTTGCATGAATTAGCAATTCATTTCATTTTTATGTCAGGCCACGTGGTAAGGATGATTGCAGCTTATTTTACAGGTGAACACAATGAAAAATAGATAGACTAGGTGATCCATCTACATCCAAATAGCCAGAAATCAATAGAGGATACAGGTCTCCTCTCTCTCTGTCTCTGTCCCTGTCTATCTCTCTGTCTCTCTCTCTCAGCCTTAGAACCTATGCTTGCTGGCATGAATGTGTGTGTGTGTATGTACAAGTGTAAGCATGTTCATATGCACATATGTATATACATGTAAGTATGTGACTGTGGAAGCCAGAGGACACTGAGGTATCATTCTTCAGGGGCTGTCCTTTCTGCATTCTCAGCGCTAGGATTACAAGCATGTGACAATGTACTCGACTTTTTTTTTCCTTTCTTTTCTTTGTTTTCTTTGTTGTACATGGGGTTCAGGAGATTTAAGGTCGTCATGTTTGCTTGGTGAACACTTTACTGACTGAGCTATCCCCTCATCCTCTGTGCACTTAATGTTAAGATTATCACAAAAAAGAAACAGAAGGTAGTCTCAGAAGAGAGCTATTTTAGTAGTTGGTAAGCATTCCTGAGGGTAGTAGGGACAATGGTTTAGGAGTAGAAAGAGACACACAGACCATTGTGGTAGAGGGCGTGGAAAGATTATAGAAGCCAGAGGTTTGGAAAACAGAGACAATGTCCCCAGATGTCTGTGGGGTGGGGAGTGGAGAAAGAGTGACAGAAACAGAGAAATCTTTGTATCTAAGGATTTGAACCACAAAAGGCAAAACAAGATACCTACGACAAGTGAAAACACTGGTTTCGAACACATGGGACATATTTGTGTAAATCCTACTTGAAGATGGAAGTGTAAACTAGAAAAGTTAAGAGCTATAGCTGTTAGGACACTTAAAGCCAGAGTAGGTCATTGTTGTAGTTTGAATGTAATTGGCCCCCATAATCTCACAGGGAGTGGCACTATTAGGAGGTGTGGCTTTGTTGGAGTGGGTACAGTCTTGTTGGAGGAAATGCGTCACTGTGGAAGTGGGTTTTGAGGTTTTCTGGGCTCAGGATACTGCCCAGTGTCTCAGTGGGCTTCCTACTTCTTGCAAGACATAGGACTCTCAGCTACCTCTCCAGTACCATGTCTGTCTACACGCTGCTGTGCTCTCCACCATGATGCTCCCCACCATGATGCTCCCCATCATGATGATAATGGGCTGAATTTCTGAACCTGTAAGTGAGCCACCCTAATTAAATGTTTTTTTTTTCTAAGAGCTGCTGTGGTCATGATGTCTCTTTACAGCATTATAAACCCTAACTAAGAGAGTCATAGCATCAGCAGACACATTTAGTCTTTGAAGCTTGGAAAATAAATTACCAGTCAATATGTTTCTTAAAGTATACTTTCATTACCTAAAGGACATTATACTTCCACTACTTAAAGTATAATGTTAGTATGTTCATTTGAATTATTCCTCCTTCTTCTCCTCCTTCAAGTCAAGCCCAGGACCTCATGCATGCCCGGCAAGCTCTCTACCACTAAAGTGCATCCCCACCTTTCTTCTTCTCAGTTTCCACGTTTGCAGCTGTGCCTTTCCCTCTGAGCACGGCTCTTACTGCATTTTCTACATTTCATCATCCTGTCTCCTTCGCCCACTTGTTACAACTGATATGCTAATTGACTCTGCAGTCCCTTCGTTGAGCCAGTGTTTAGGAAGTCTTCAGGACACCTTGCTGTTGGTTGCCTGCCAAAACTTGATGGTAAGGTACTATTGCTAAAGATACTACACTTATTTTTTTTTCAAGTACCTGGAGAAATGAAATTGATACTGACCAGAAAGCTTCCTTCCTGCTGGCAAGTTTCCATACTCCTATAAGGTACAATTTAAGCTACTGGGAGGAAAAAGTCATCAACAGTCTTATCTAGCTGTGAACACTGTAGACTACAAAAATGACCAGAGTGGCAAGATATGCCCATGAGTGCAGTAGTGGCACAGATGCAATATGAGTAGTCAACTGCTTTTTTATTTAAGGCTCTCTCCAAGGAGGAATCACACATCTGGTGCTATAAATCTGGCTAAAAACCCATCATTGGGGACCTCAGAGGCCACAGGACTGACCCGCTACTGTCATTCTGCTTAGCAGACAGTATCAAACTGTCTTCTTAATTTGCGTCTCTACTCATAGACCAGTGCCATCTCAGACCTCATCAGAGAAGCTTCTTTAAGGGGATGGTGGTTGTCTCAGAAACTCAAAACTGACCAGTGCAGAGAATCAGTGTTGGTAGAGTGCTCGATGACAAATAGGACATCTGTCTCACCCCATGGCCCCAAAGGCTCAGGAACCATTGTGATGGAGGGTTTGGAAAGATTTTAAGATTTAGAGGTTGAGGAAAACCAGAGAAAATGGTGTCTTCTGGATATGACAAGATCACTGTACACAAAAATCCACATCATATGTGGGTGCCTACACAAAACCTGCACATAATCAAACCATTCAGCATTCTAACATCCTATGTGTAGGGGAAGGAGTTCAACAGACCCACACACTAACTGAGGGTCTATGAACCATTCTTGGATTCTGGATAAGGGAGAGTCAGTTTTATTTAAGGATTGGTCTCTTATAGGTGATCATACTCCAGTGGCTGACTCTATACCTGTGTATATATGCTAGATGGGTTCTTCAAAAAAACAAATGGGGATATGAAGTTGGAAGGTGGGGAGGTGTGTGGAAGGAGTTATGTAGGAGCTGGGGTGAATATGATCAAAATACATTATTTGAAATTCTAAAAAGAGAGCATGATATTTAATTTCTACAAATTTGTGTATTCTTTCCAGTTTTATTCTGTTATTGGTTTCTGCTTTTATTTCATTAAGATTGGAAAAGATATTTTATATGATTTCAGTACTCTGAAATTTATTATGTTTTTTGTTTTCCAACACATTTTGGTGGATAATATATGTGCATTTAATAAAAAAACTGTTTTTCTGTCATTGAATATATATACATATATACATATATGTATATATATATATATATCTCACACAATAGTCTTGTTATGACTATTGCAACCTGGGCCGTTACCTCTGTAGTTACATTCATAATTTAGTTCACACTGCTGCATAGCCCAGGATAATAATGATGGGACAGTAATAAAAAATAAAATGGCTAAAATACAATATAATGTGTATATAACACACATATATATATATTAAGTCTAATTTATTTGAATTATTGTTCAAGACTTATATTTCATAATCAGTCTTCTGTTTTGTTGTTTTATTGGTTAATGAAATAAAGTATTAGAATTTTATACCATATTTTAGAGCTATTTTTGTCTTCAAATCTGTCAATAATGACTTATATATGGATCTTATACTTGTAACATCCTCTTGGCAAATTGACCCTCTAACAATTTGTCATATCCTTTGTCATTTCTGTAGAGTTTGACCTAAAGTATATTTTGCTTGGTATTAGGGTCATCAGCTCTATTTTAGTTACTTGTGAGAAAATCTTATACCACTTCCATTCTCTCTGTCTCTCGTCTTTGTCTCTGTCTCTCTCTCTCTCTCAGATCTACTGTGAGTTTCTTGTAGGTAGCATATAGTTGGGTCATGCCTTTTAAACTCCATATGTCAATCAGTGTATTTAGTTTTGGCAAATTTAAAACATTTAAATTAATTAAATCATAATTAAAAGGACATTCTTCAGTCATTTCATTGCTTTGCTGTATAATGTAAAAATTTTTTGCACTTCAGACATATCATCCCACAGCCTTTTAGCTTTCAAGGTATCTGATGATATCATTGAAGCCCCTTAAACATGATGATTCACTTTTATCTTACAATTTTAAAGATTTTTCTCTGTAATTTTTCTTTTAAAAGTTTTATTAAAATGTTTCTCAGTATGAGTCTTTTCAGTTTTCTCTCAATTGGAACTTTTGGTCTTCTTAAAATTGTAGATGCATCTTTTCTGAAATTTGAGAACTTTTCAGTCTTTTTCTTTTTTTAGTAAACTCTCTAATCTTTTCCTCCCATCATTGTTTGACTTCCATAAAGCATGTATTGTATTTCTTAGGCTCTGTTCACCTTTCTTTTTACTTTCTCCTCTTTAGACTTTATAACTTCCAGAGTATATAATTCCCTATGTTTGAATTTACAGATGTTCTTTGCTTACTCAAGTGTCCTGATAATTTCTGCTGGTTAATTTTCAATTTTGTTATTGTATTTTTTAGTTTTAGAATTTGTTTAGCTTCCTTGATAATTCCTAATCTTAGTCTCATTTTGTTCATATATTGTTAGCCTTTTGTCTTTACTTCTTCACCCATGTCTTTTTAAGTTTTGTGTGTGTGTGTGTGTGTGTGTGTGTGTGTGTAAGGTAGGCTCTCATTCTGTATGTTAGACTGACTTGTAGCTCAGTGTGTATCCTAGGTAGGCCTCAAACTAGTTACCATTCTGCCTCAAGCTTCTGAATGCAAAAAATATAAGCTTGAACCAACATACCTGGGTTTAAAGTCTATTTTGTGGTTTTGCAGGGATGGTTTTTGACACCTATTTTCTTTCCTTCAGTGTTGTCATGGTTCCTTTCTCTCTCTCTCTCTCTCTCTCTCTCTCTCTCTCTCTCTCTCTCTCTCTGTGTGTGTGTGTGTGTGTGTGTGTGTGTGCATTGCAAATTCTTTTTCATTGCAAAAATAAAATTAAGCATTTGGGGGAAAAGACAACTTTTCGTGTCTTTGAAGATTGGCTTTGTGTTGAAACACAGTCCAAGAATAGAGCCATGCAAGAGGAATTCTGAGTGCTTGTGAGAAAACTCCAAGAAAGCAAAACAAAGTCCTGTGACCTCAAAAACATGGAATTGTTCTTGGAAAGTGCTTTCCTTCCCCTTGTAGGTATAGTGGATGGGAGTGAATTCAGCTGTTGTTGTTCATACACCTCCATGGAAAAACATGTTTTGACCATGTATGACTTGTCCTTATGATTGTATATTTTACTTGGAGATTCTTCTTAACCCTCAAAGTATAAATTGACTGATGCTCTGAATAAAGCTGGCTATTGTGTGAGAATTTAGTCTACCTCATTTTTAAGCACTGTTCTCCCAGGTTTATGCCACTAACTTTTTCCCAGAGGAGTTCTGATTTTACTGGATTTGTTCAGTCTTGGAGCAACATAAGGAGACAGCTTAGGACCTCTCAGGTCCTTTCTTGCCCGGGTTTGCATCTAGATACTCAATTACCGCTAGTGCACAGATGCTCACAAATGTTTTATTTCCTGAGAATCTTACCCCATAGCCTTCTTCTCGGAGCCTTGGATGTTCCATTGTATCTCCCTATCAGTATCCCTTGTTCCAGGTTTCGTGTGTCTGTCTCCCCTAGCTTTCCCAACCACTTGCTGATTTTTCTCTGCCTTATGTCTAACTTTAGTAAAAAAATTCAGCTGTCTGAGATCAATCTTCAGTCTCTACAGAGGTGAAAAGGAGATGCACTCTGTTCCCTCCAATTTAAGGGAAAAGATAGGGAGCTGCCAGTCCCTCTTAACCAAGATAGTGCCATGTCAGAACCAATGTAAGGGAAGAGCGAACAAAATTAGCATAACGCTTTCTACCAGTTGGAATTTGCTGTTTTCTTGGTTGCTCTAGTCCTTTGACTATTTTCTATAGCTCATATAATGTTGCTTTTAGTCAGTTTATCTTTTAGATGTTTCTATGAAGGAACAGTGTATGAAGCCTCCCATTCTCCAGCATCATTTTCCTGATTCCTTCAAAAGCCTCTGACCATTCTATATCCCTGACATCCTGAAAAGAATGCAGTCAAAAGAGGGGCAAATGCTGGGTTCTCCTATGTTAGAATGGATGGGTTTCTCCCATGAGTCTTACCTATGGTATGCAGAAGGACAATTCTTCCACTATCAACCACTTTTTAAAAAACATTAAATAAACATATTCTAGTATAATTATCACAAGCCTAGACTTCATTTTCACCATAACTGGTTCCAAAGTATGTTTTGTCCTAGAAAGGCAGCTATGGAAACACAATCTCAGCTTGAATTGTCATGAAAGTAGAGGCTAGGACAGGGGAGCTTATGTAAGAAGTTCATTGGGGGGATGAGTCTGTGTTATAGAAATGAAAAATGAGAGTGAGAAGCAGGAGACTAGAAGACCAGGAAAATGTTGTTAGATTGCTGTTGCTGCTGCTGTTGTAGACATCCAGAACTTGGTTTTGCTGAACTTTCCGAGATATATACAAAATCGCCAACTTCCAGGAGTTTCCCACACGGAGGACAGAAAGGCAGAGGATCTGTTAGCTATGAAGGGTTGCCTCAGTGTCATTAACTCCTTTTTGGACTCTTCTTGGGCATGCCCTTAAGTATAGCGAGTTCTTATGTGCCTGTGAGGCACTGATGAAGGCGGGACGTGGGTGGGCTCTTCCATTGGTTAAGTGTGTGTGGCTTGGCTGTAGGGGTGTTCTGAGGTAACCAGAATGCCGGTATGTGGTGTGTAGGGTCAAGGGTGCTTTCGCTCCAGCTTCACAGTTAGATGTAGTGTTCTACCAAACAGAACTCAGCAAAATCTCATCTGTTTTCTTCTTCCCATTTCCGGTCTCTCCTCTTCCTTGCCAAATTCCATGTCTTTAAAAAGAATCCCAACTCCACAGTAATAAGGGAATAATCCCAAAGTTTTCCAAGCTACTGGCATTATCTAAATTGTTTCCTTGTTTTCCTAATGGTTGGCCATCACAGATTTTATACATTTGTTTCTCAGGGAGAAAAAAAAATGTCCTTAGCCCATTCTCTATCTTTTGGAGTGTTTATGTACTGAAGAAACAGGGAACCAGGGGCCCCACAGCCGGCTACAGGCTACAGTGATAAACTGCCCTGGATTCCATTAGCTCCTGTGGAAATGCAGTTTAAAGGAGGTGCCCCCAAACCAGGCACGTGACATTTCCTCTGAGTTCTTTTCCCCGGAGGAGTTCTTTTGGCTGAACAGCAAGCTCTCTGGGCTGTGCAACAAGAGAACATCTCTAACATAACATACAGGCTGGGCAGCTGCTGTTAGCTGGAGATGGCTCAGCAGGAACAGCTGTGGAAGGGTTGACCTTGGGGGAAAAACACCACCAAGCCCCACTGCTGTAGGCTGGTTTCCATTTGGGCTTAGCGCAAATGAGCTGTAATAATAATTTAGCAGACACACAAGGAGGAAGGAGATTAAAACGACATTTTGTTTGAATAACTAGAGGGTACAACAAGAAGACATTGTATGGGTGACAACTGAGAACATTTTCTGGAAATGAGAGAGGTACTTTGTGAAAGAGGGGACTTTTCTTTTTCCTCTGTGTGATGGTGTATTTCTTAAGCACATTTATTTCACATACACGTGTCCTGCTTTTCTAACCCATCCTGTTAGAACACAGCCCTTGTGTGGGTGAGGAGAGGGAGGCTATAGTGTCTCCACCCCAACTCTGGTGTGTGTTGGGAGGTATGCGTGTGTGTGTGTGTGTGTGTGTGTGTTGTATATGCTTGTGGGCTTGTACATGTGAATGCACATGTATGCATGTGTATGTGGGGGTCATCTTTCCTTGATTACTTTCCACTTTTACTCTCATGACAAGGTCTCTTATTGAGCTGGAAGCTCATCGATTTGGTTCCATTGACTGGCCAATGAACTTTAGATGTCCACCTGTCCTTACCCCTCCTCCCCCAAGTACTGGGGTTACAGGTATGTGCTACCACGCCCAGTTTTTTTTTTTCATGTGAGTTGAGAAGATCTGGATTCAAGTTCTTCTGCTTACACAGCAAACAGCCACTGAGCCATCATCACAGCCCTAGCACTGTATTCTTAAGCCAATCCTGGGTTCTGGAAAGACAGTTTGCAATGCTTTCTTGAGTGGGAAGTTCACTGGCAAATGTCTTAGCTAAGATGTCCTGGGAAAGTATGAGAACCTGGGACTTTACATCCTGGGAAAAGACTTTTGTAAGATCACTTGAAATCCCTAGAAACTGCTTATAGCACAACACAAAATACACACACACACACACAACAAAACCAGGAATTATGTGAAAACATGAATCATAGAGGCTGGAAAGCCAGAGACATTTGTGGCAGTGGACAATTGGAAATAAATTTTGGTTGCCTTCTGTAAGCAATGCCAGCTGTGGTCTGTTTTCTCAAACTAAGACAGACTGCACAAGTCCAAGAAGGAAAGGATTTTCTCCCAAATGCTCGAAGCGTGTCTGAGTTAAGACAGCTATATCCTAAGATTTACCTCTTCCTTAAATCCCTATTGTAGCGTGGGGTTCATGAAGAAAAGGGCTAAAATGTCAGCTATCTAAATGTGCCAGCGAACTGAGGTCTTCAGAGATTAAGCAAATTCAAAGGGTGTTCATTTTTCCCATTGGATTTGAATTTTGAATATGTTCCCTTCCTTCCTCAAATCTAGAACATGGGTTGATGCGCTCTTGAGTTTTGTAAATGAGGTTTTATTGGGACACACTCATGTTTTTCTATATACTCCTGGTGGCGGCTTCCACATTACAGTACATGCCATTTTGACAGAGCTTATGTGGCCCACAAAACCCCAAGCATTCACTACAGAATCTTTACAGAAGAACGTTGCTATCCCTGTTCCAGAAGGAGGAAAACGACAGAGAAATTAAATTTCTATTATGCTTAAGTTCTAGAAAGCCATGGCTTTGAGTTCAAGGATCCAGATGAAGAGCTTGAATGGAGGCTTAAAGCAGCGGAACATCGTGTTCCCCTTGTAGAATGTAAACATATAACTTATTAACGCCAAAGATGAGCAAATGCCAGGAGAGGAAGAGGGGGCCTTTTGGCCAGAACATGCTACCTAAAGAGAGAGAGCAGGGAGGGTTTTCTGATTTAAGAGAAAAGCTATAGCAAGAAGTGGAAAATTCCAGATGAGTTAGGGGATGCTTCTTGAAGACATGATCTATCTATGTAGCCTAGGCTACACTTCAACCTGTCATCATCCTGTGTGTTGGGGTTATAGATATGTACTGGCAGTTCTTGTTTTAGGGGATAATTATCAACAAAAAGAGTGTGGCTTCAGTTACCGTATTATAGAGAAAGCCTTCTTTCCCAGTGCAGAGGGCTATCCTGAAGGAGGCCACAGGGCAGCTACAGCAGACAAGTGTTTGTGGAGAATAAGAGGAATGGTATTTGCTCTAAGTAACTGTTTTCCTTAAAACCTGAAAATTAAAATAGGTGAATATAGATTTATGGTGTTATCCCTGGATTTTAATTCCAAAATTGTGCTTGTAGATTTACAACAGAGAAAGCAATCTTAACTCTCACGTGGGTGAAGAGAGCCAGTAAAGCTGGGAACCATCTGGAAAGATAGTTAAAAAGGCAGAGAGACTGCTCCTCACAATACATTACAAGTTAGATTCAACTTATTCTGTCACATCACCTCGGAGACGTGGACATGACAAGGTAGGAGCTTGGTATGGCTTGAGGCCTTGGAGGACCACTAGGTAAAGGTGGCTTCATCATACAAGAGCTGATCAGTCATGGCTCCTAAGCACCATCCTTCCTGGAGCTGCAAACACAAGAACTGGGCCAGGATTTCAGCACCCTTTGAGTACTAGTGGCTTTTGCCTCAAGGTGACTGACCACCTAGATAGAATAATCGAGGGGTGTCCGCTGGCCTGAGATTTTGCTCTCTAAGGGTTAAGCTTATAAGTGAAAAGCAGGTAGGCCTGCATCACTGTAGGGTTGAGCTGATGTGGAAAGAGCTCTCGGGGCCTGTCCTAAGATGGACGGTGCAGAGTAGATGGCAAACAGTCTCATTCTAACCAAGCTTGTGAGTGGTGTGCACCCTGTGATCAGGTAATGGTTAGATCACTGGGAGAACGCTGGGAAGCCCTTAAGCATTTCTCTCTCTTAGATTGGCAGAAGGTATGTAACAATGGTCCTATAAAGTATGGAGAGCAAGATTTGATGAGCTGGTTCTCAGTGCATAGAAGCTACCCATATTAGAGTGCTCTAGAGAAGAAGAGCATAGAGACACCTATAGATAACATATGGGGCATCTGTTATGAAACTTGGACTCACACATTATGGAGATTGGGGGAAACCGTGGTCAGTCATTTGCAAGTAAAGAGACCAGAGAAGCTGATGGTGTGACTCAGTCTAAGTGCAAAGGCATGGGACCCTCACCTGGATTCTGGGCACAGTAGTGTGTGAATCCTAAAGTCCAGAAGCCAAAAACCCTGGAGTTCTGATGTCCCCATGAAGGAGATGGATGTCTCAGAAGAGAAAAGAAATTAGACCTTCCTCCACCTTTCTGTTCTAAGCAGCCCCCAACAGAGCAGACGGTGCCTATCCACACTGGTGGGGCTTGACTTTCTTGGTTCAGTTTGCTGCTTCAGATGTTAATCTTCTCTGAAAAACCCTCCCAGTTACATCTAGAAATAAGTCTTTGCTGGGCGGTGGTGGCGCACGCCTTTAATCCCAGCCCTCGGGAGACAGAGACAGGCAGATCTCTGTGAGTTTGAGGCCAGCCTGGTCTACACAAGCTAGTTCTAGAACAGGCTCCAAAACTACAGAAAAACCTGATCTCAAAAACGGAAATAAAGCTTTACTGGCTAAAAGGCCTCCATTCAACTAGTCAGACTGATGCATAAAATCAGCCATCATGTGATTATTATATTCATTATTGAAGGCAAACAGAAAAAAATCAAAGTTTTGTTGCTGTTCAGTGAAAAAATTCTGTTCATTTCAAACAACCAAAAAGTCCTTAATCTGAAAAAAAAATCACTATAAATATTACTGTAGCTTTTGGAATTTCCTCTAGAAGCCTGTGTCTTAGTTCCTCAGGCAGCAATCTGCAGGCACTTGACTGCTCCGGAGGCTGTATGAGCTAAGCATGCATTACTCCTGATCTGCTTTTGTTCATAATTTCTAAACAAGCAACCTAAAATCCCCCATGGAGCAGGCTTCTCCCCAAGCCCCTGCTCTCACAGAAACTTGATTCTTGCTGTTTTGTACGTTTTCATGATAAAAGAAATGTAAACATTTAAATAATAATGTATTTTTAAAGGCATAATGGGGTTAGGTAGGAAAAACAACCATTTAATATCATCTGCAGAAGAAATCTAATAAGTTTTGGGGTTCACTGGGGAGCCAGAGAATATTTGGTTTTATGAGAGGATTAAGTTTTTATTGAATTACATTTCTACGCAAGGCATGCTGGTTCCTCTACTAAAATAGGAAGTTTAACTCGGTGAATTTTGGGCTAGTAAAGTGTAAATCAGGATCAGAATCTTCTGTTGAATCGGTTGTTTCAACAAAGACCCTGTCTGGGCTTGAATGGTGCCAGAGTGGCTAAGCAGGTATGCTCAGTGCCCGTTGGTGGAGCAACTGCAGAAGTCTCAGGGAGACCAGGTTCTGGTTTCACGTTTTGCTACCAACACTTAGAACACCCATACTTCTATGAACTTCGGTTTTACCACTTCTGAAAATAAGAAAGAGTCTCTGGGGCCAGTGAGATGGCTCAGTAGGTAGAGGTAGTTGTAGCCAAGCCTGATGACCTGAGTTTAATCCCTAAGACCCACATGGTAGAAGGATAGAATCTATTCTGTGCTCTGCAAGTTGTCCTCTGACCTCCACATGTGTGACACGTGAATCTTGGAGCAACAGGTGTATGAGCACACACACAAAAAGAATATGTGAAATGGTTTTCAAATAAAGGTATTTTATTTTTAGAATCACTCCAAATTATTCTAAAACACTGATCTAATGACAAGCTGGCAACTTAACACTTTCCCAAGGGAAGTAGTTAAAAATACACGTTTTCTAGAATGGATTTGGAATCCAGCTATCAGTAGGGGACTGGCTAAATAAATTATAATTTGTTCAACCATACGTGCCCTTAAGAAGCAATTGTTCTGCATGGACCCATATAGAAATATCTCTAAGGAATACAGTTGATTGCAAAGGCAGAGTGCAAACCCCCATGTGTAAGTGAAACTATGTATGTGCAGCATTGCACAGACCAGCTTTTGGGTTTTGTGTAGGAAAGAATATTCATGAAATTGTACACAGTGTGTGTAAGGTCTGACAGCTCCACTTACCTAAGGTGTTAGTAAGAACAACAGTGTGGCTGTTGATCCACACCACGCACTCCAGTGTCTTCTTTTGTGTGTGTGGGGGGGGGCAGTTTAACATTTACTTCCTAATAAGTCACAGCAAAGAGGGGGCCCGGTACTCGGGGAGGACTGCGGAGTGGGCAAAGCAGCACAGTAGCCCAGCATTCTTGTGAAAGAGACTCCGCCCGCCTCTTAGAATCTTACCTGTGAAACGAAGTTAGAAGGACTAATCAGATTTTGTGATTCTTGCTGAATTTGCATATAGTGTTTATAATGTATCCCGGGAGGCACAGGAAAACAGAACCATGCCTACATTCAAACAGGAAATCATTAAAGAGCATGCAATGCTCGACCAGTACTTTAGAGGACTTCTGTGTTTGACACCTGGGGGATGGAGAAGGGATAACTTCTATCCTTGAGAAGTTACATGAGCTCATAAGGAAGACAAAATCAATTACAGGAACCAACTAGAGAATAATACACAGCCACATGGATGACCCCAGATCACCCGCGTTCTTGCGGACTGCGTTCTAAAATGAATATTACTCACCTGAAACTCAAGAAAACCAGACTCGGTAATAAAAATAAAGCCCACACCCTCCTATTGCCGATCTGTATGCTAAAAGGTCAGGAAGAGAAACACAGAGTTCCTTTGTGCTGATAAAGGTCACTGGTCCTCTAATTTCTGAACACTGGTCCAAACTGAAGATCCTACCCTGCCCACATGCTCCATGACTAGACACCTCCCTTTTCAGTCAACAGTCCATTTCCAAGTTGAGACTCTGATGCCCTCCAGATAATCTCTGTGCACAAAATTTACCAATGATAACAGTAAAGAGGGGGTATTCCATGGGCAGTCCCACTGTGTGGATATGAAGGCCTCAAAAGAACAAAAGGCTCCACCCTGTCTGAGCAATGCAGTTGGGAAGAGGACCTAGCTAGGGGCAGCCAGGTGGCCATATGGCCTTTCTTGTCACAAAGACTCTAGTTAATATGGGGACCAGTACATGACAGGGGCTCTGAGCAGGTCAGATTTGACGCCTAAGTTGACTCCACTGGCAGCCAGAGTCTGATAAAGGCGTCATTGATTTGGGAATTTCTTCCAGACAGCTATAATTACAGCCCTGATCTCAGGGTGTGGAAACACATAGACACCATTGTAGAGAGGCTTAGTGCTATCAGGGTCAAGACCAAAGTACTGCACGAAAGAAACTCAACATCTCTTGGTATGTAGGAGGAACAAGTCTGCAGGGTACTGTGTTTATCAAGTATAATCAAGTTCCTGGTCCTTTCTGAGCTTACTTTTGTCATTCCTGGTGGGTCCTTTGTATGGTGCCTCCATCTCTGTGGCTTCAAAATCTAAGCCAAAAAGGTGGAATGGATGAAATAAACATCCCATCCTCAGAGGTTGTATGTGGAAGAATCTAGAAAATAGATTGGCTCTTTTTTCCTACACTCACCTCTGACTAATATACCAATCATGACAACAATAAGCAAAAGTCACTGGCTCTTACTTAGTTTTGAGATGGGCTCTCATGCATCCCAAGTTGTCTTCAAACTCACTATGTAGCTGAGGATGGCCATGATCCTTCTGTCTCTACCTCCTAAACTAGGATTAAGGTTTGAGTCATCATGCCTGGTTTACATGGCACTAGACATTGCATGCAAGGCTTTGAACAATCTAAGCAAATATTCTACCGAGATATATCCTCAGCCCCACACATAGATTTTTGCTATTAAATTTAATCAGTATTTGTCAGACCTGTTTATGTATCACTGTCAAAATGATGATTAATGAAAATGGCTTAAAGCCCAAGACAATTTGGGGGGACTTTTAAAAGCCTTTTTCTTAGAAATTAGAAGTCACAATGTGCCAGACATAATAAGATCCAACTTCCAATGATCAAAAAAGTACTGTGAGTAATGGCAATAATGTTCTCATCAAGGAAAACAACAGCTCAGGGTTTGGAATGGAAACTCGGAGAGTCAGAAAAAATCTGGCCATATAAGGGTGACAGCCTGGACTTGGAAGTACTCTTACCTGCCACAGAGCCAGTGAGTGAATTTCCTGCCCAAATTCAGAACGAAGACATCTTGAAAGAAATATGCCAATCAAAGAATTAGATAACCCCAGGGTTCTCACAGATTTTGGAGCCCTTTAAGTCTACAGCTTAACACTCCTGAACAACAACAGTTGACCCATCCCTGCCAAGGACCCGGTGATGGAAGTCTCCCTGCTTATACTGTCTACTCCAGTAGGAGCAGCCCCGAGTTTTACTAACGTTAAGCTAATATCTGTTTCTTCCTCTGTCCTGCTCACTGGTCTTATTTCAGCTCTGGGAATCACATAGAACATAGGTAAGTCCGTTGTTACGTGTATCTGGAAATGGCTGCCTCATATCCAAAGCCCAGTTTAAGGTGGAAATATATAACCTGCTATTTAAAGATAGTAAGAATTTCAATTGCATGAACCCAAGTGTGGAACCCTTCTAAAAGAAAGGTCCTGCGTAGACACGGGCAGGCACCCACAGACAAGGGCAGTGTGAGTAACGTTTTATTTCTGAGTACTGAACTCATTAGAGTACACACAGGAAATAACTTTGTGTTAAACCCTCTCAAATCTGTCTTACAGACCCCTTGGAATATTATTGTGTAAAAATCTCATCTAATTTGTGAACTCTTTCTGTTGCTATTGTTACCTTTCCCGGGCCAGGAATCTGCAGATTCTTCTCTTCTCCTCCTGGTCCTCCACAGGCCGGTTGCCTTCTCCTCCCCACTCTCAAGGAGGGTGAGGAGAAGACCCGTGATGGAAATGGCCTTCCTCACTTGCAGGTCTAGATGTTGGCTGGTGCCCATGCTCTCTGAGTTTGGTTCCTGGGTTCTGCTTTTTTTTTTCTCCTCTCACTGGCATTGTTCTGGCTTCTTCTGATCTCCCAGTGGGAACTGCCTACTACAGTGCTCTGATGGAGAGATACCCCCTTGGCTAGATGCTTATGATCCATTCCCAGCTCATGGTTGGTGTCTACCACAGTCTCCTGCTGCAATCACCACCCCAAAGTCCCCATATCTGAGGCTCCTTTTGGATGGAGAATTCCCAAACAGCTTTCTGGATATCTCTTAATGTTTGCGTTTGCACCCAGGGAGACTTTTCGTTTTGGGCACACCTTTGATATGGCTTCTTTGCCGCAGGTGTCTCTTCATTCTGTCAGCAAGGCCCTGCAAGCCACGGTCTTTCTCTTTCAAATTCTCTTCCAAATATGAGTTAGATATTTCTTCCAAAATCTTAATCTTTGCCAACTCCAAGGAACACATATGACAAACTGGTGAGTGTTTCTTGGTAACTCATCTCAGTTGGCTTGAGTAGTGCAGGACTGGGGAGGACAATGGGTGTGCTATTGCCTTTGTGAAGAAGTCTGACCCTTTGCTGCTGTGTCTTGGTGAATTTTTGTCATTTCTATGTCATCTGAAGGTAGGTGATAGGCTGCTGGGAGAAGATCAAGTTCTTGTCTTACCAACTTTCCTTAAACTTAGAGGTCATTAACAGCTTGATAATAGGACTTCCAGAAAAACCGAGAGAAGGAAAACATCCTGCTATAGGACTCATTTGAGGATGACTATGGAGTCGATATTCACATCTCCCTAAATTCATCTATAGAACCTCGAAGACCGGATGGGGTTACAAAGATAATGGCATGTCTATATAGAAGAGACAGGAAAGTGTTCCTTTTACCTCCCCCATCTCCCTACTCTCTCTGTGCCTTCCTTGTTCACTGTATTTAAACCAAGAAAGAAAATAGTGACCCATAATAAGTTAAGCAGAGGCCTGTTACCATAGCCGAATTTTAGGGTTTGGTTTATAAAACCAAGCAGATTATGATATTGCATTACCGCAGCCCAGACTCACTAAGACAGCTATGCTGCACTTTCTCGAATGTTGCTTTCTAAACTCCATGTCTTGTGCTCACCCCCTTGACCTTTCGCAGCGCATCAGACTCTGCTCACCCACAAGTGACTCTGGTTATCATACACTAGACTCACACCTTCCACAGAGTTTGCTTTCTAGCACGAGAGAAAGTTGGGTCCAGTCAACTCACCCTGGGCTTTGGTTTTTTATAAAGTATGAAGTGTGAGCTAAATATGATGAAGATGAGCTAGGTGTGTGAGCCTACAGCCAGGCTTCTTCTCTTAACAAGACAGAGAGGCATGCCTTTTTATCCTCTGAGACAGCATGCTGGAATTTGGGGAAATTGAACATAATCTTGATACTTTATGTAATGATATATGTAACTATTTTATTTCAAGAATGGTCCTGAATATGCTGTCCCAGGAAGTCTGATGGGCATAGTAATCGGGGATCTTAGATTCTGGACTCATAGGCTGTGCTTCTGTGAATGCCCTGGTATCGGTGGTCATAACTATCCTGTATCTCATTCATTGCCTCATCTTTCTATCTTATCCCTAATATGTACACATATTTAAATATTTAGTGTGTATGGACGTGTGTACAATTGTGCATGCACATATGTGTCACCATGCTTATATGGAAGTCAGAGGACAACTTTGCCAAGTTGATTCTTTCCTCCCACCATGTGGGTTCTGAAAATCAAGCTCATGTCAGCGGACTTGGCAGCAAACACCTTTACCTGCTAAGCCACCTTGCCAGAATGACAGAAACATATATACACACACATTTACCTACCAACCCATCCATCCATCCATTCATCTGTATATACATACATACTTATACATATCTCAGGCACAGAACCCATATCTATGACCTTTTTAATGATCTTATCTCGTGTTACTTACTAGTTGTTAGTGGAAAAAATATGGAAAATTAAGAACTTTATTGCAGAGATGCCTGGTAGGCAAGGACAAGCTTCACCAAGCATGTAACCTTGACCAGTGTCAAGTCACAGCAGCCATCGTGTGACACCCACCACCACCACCATACAATGCACCAGAAGGACATAACAGCTCTCTGAACAATTAAGGATTTTAAAAGACGCATGTCTTCAACCTAACTTAAAACAAACATCATGCTCAAATGGATTGGAGTTCTGTAATTGACAGTCCATTCTTCAAAAATGTCAAAGTCACAAAAGACAAAAAAAAAAAAAAAGCAAAGATTGGAGAAGGAGACACACCAACTAAATGCACAAGACAAAAGGAATTAGCAGGAAAATAGTGAAACTGAAACAAATGGAGTCGCAAACTGATGATTCCAATAAAATCCTGGTTTCAATAATTTTACCAGGGTTTTATAAGATGATAATCTAAAAGAAAGAAGAGAAAAGAGATAATGGATTTTTTTGTAATTTTTTTCACCTATCAGGATTTCAAACTAAACGTTTTTAAAAGTACATATTTATGTAAGTACCTCATATGGGGCACTTTCTGTTCTGGGAGTAGAGATGAACAGGACACAGCCCCGGTCCTTGAAGGCCTACTGTTAGGTTGACAGAAGGACGAATGAGCACACACTGCTTGCTGGTACAGGAGGACAGGTGCTTGCATGTAATACAACTAGGAATACGAAATGACAACACTTGGTCTGTCCTGGGGGCAAGCAGACTCCCAAGGGTTGGGAAGTGGTTACCCATATAAAGAAAAGGCATTGGAGGAATCATTATGGGAAGCCATTCAAGTAGGACAAGGGGCATTATATATATGCAAAGGCAGAGCCTGTTTGGGAAACATAAGGTGTGGGAAGAGAACGTGGGCCAAGTAGTAAGTGTGGAAAGAACTGTCAGCCGGAGCTAATCCATAGAAAAGCCCCTTTTAGGGGCACTGTGAAAAAAGAGTCCTCTGAAAGATGCCCAGAGAAATCTGAAGTGCTTTAGGATTCAGGACTGCTACTGGGCAGCTAATCCATTAAAGCCACTATGCAGTGGGCAGTCTCTGGCTCTAGTCAGGGAGTCAGATTAACTAGAAGATGCTACTGAGGTCATCTAGATGAGAGGACAGTGGCCCTGCACGGGCAAAAACACCAGCAGATGGTCCCGTATCTCTGTGAAGCCTACTCTGTGCCCACAAGAAAGGACTTGCTATGTATACCAGCCACCCATGGACCTCAGACTAGATGTTTCACTCTTATTTACTGACTACTTATAAAAACTACATATGATGTAAATGACCGCCTTTGTATCTGTAGCTACCCGAGGCTCTCTAAATCACAAGGGCTGTCCTCTGTCATAGAGGAGTAACTGACAGGCAAACTGCAGCCCAGGCTCTATGGCTCCCGAGCTCATCAAGACCACCTGCAATTACATCAGTTGGGTTGGTGTTGCTGGAAAACTGCCAAACACAAGATTCACCCCGATGGCAGTTACTGTTCTATGGCTTTGAAGAGATGTCATGGCCAAGGTGCTGCTAATAGAAGAAAGTGTTTATTGGGACTCACGGTTCCAGAGGGACAGTCCATGACCATGGTGGCAGGGAGCATGGCAGCAGACAGGCAGACATGGTGCTGGAGCAGTAGCTGAGAGCTTACATCTGACGCACAAAGCATGACGCAGAGGGCTAACTGGGAAGGACATGAGCTTTTCAAACCTCAAATCCCACCTCCAGTGACACACTTCCTCCATCAAGGCCACTCCTAATCACTTCCAAACCGGTCCACAAAGCACCGTTACTGGGGACCAAACACTCTAATATATGAGCCTATGGGGACCATTCTCATTCAAACCGCCACATTCCGTTCCCTGGCCCCTATGGGCTTGTGTCCATATCGTAATGCAAAATGCATTTAGTTCAACTTCAAAAATCTTTCCGCTTGGAGACTGTTTAAATGTCCAAAGTCTCTTCTGAGACTGAAAGCAATTTCAGCTGTAATTCCCTGTAAAATAAAAATGCAAACTACATACTTTCAACAGATTATGGCACCGAATATACATTACCATTTCAAAGGGGGAGGAATGGGGTATAGTGAGAAAATACTGGACCAAAAGTGATCATAATCCAGCAGGGCAGACTCCAAATTCTGTAACTCCATGTCTCATATCAAAGGGCTCTACGCCCCAACTTTGCTGGCTGTGAATCGCTTCTTTCTCTTGGTTGGTCTGGTTCCACTTTCTGTATGCAGCTCTTCCTGGCAGACATCCCACTGCTCTGGCACCTTCGACATCCTGGGATCCAATGCAATCCAGGCTTCACTTTCATATCTTCATGCAATAGCCTCTCCAGGCTCCACGCAGCAACTCTAGAAGCCTGACCTCAGCAGCTTTCCTTAAACTTGGAGGAAGGTTCTAAGACCCCTTTACTCCTGTGTCCTTCATGACTCTAAAACCAGAACCAAGGGGCTAATGCTGCCAAGTTCTGCTGCCTGCTTGGGGTACCCTCAACCCACCTCAAACTATATTTGCATAAGCTTTTGATTTATTGTTGCGTTTTTAGGAACAGATAATCTTTCAGGCCTTTTATTTACACAAGTTGCAAGTTTAGCTGTGTGGGGTCTCTCCATGAGGGCACCACCCTCTTTCTTCTATTTCTCCTTATCTCTTTCAGCACAAACCATGGCTTCAACACTAAATTTCCTGATGCTATTTTTCTTCTCAAACTGTTCATTCTATATTTCCTTTTGACCTACTTGCTCTGTTTTGTTCTAGACCTGCATGAGAGTGGTCACCACCAACCATGCAGCAGAGTCAATATTCAGCTATCTGAGAGCTCCTTGTGCTAACAACATTTGCTCCAAATTCTTCAATTTAGCCTCAAACACATTCTTAGGACAAAAGCAAAAAGCAGCCACATTCTTTGCCAAAGTATCACAGGAAAAAATCTCTAGCCCACTTGCTAAAATTCTCCCCCTCTCAAACCTCTTGAGCGAGGTCTCCAAAGTCCACATTGTTCTCTGCACCACTGTCTTCCAAGCTCCCACTTAGACTGACCTGTCAAGTCCTGCTTACAACCATTCAACTGCTTTCATAGTCCAAAGTAAGTCTTACACATTCATTATAAAACAAAGACAATGGGAAGCAGAGGCAGGCAGATCTTTGTGAGTTCAAGGCCAGCCTGGTCTACAGAGCAAGTTCCAGGACAGGCTCCAAAGCCACACAGAGAAACTCTATCTGGAGCCACCACCACCCCAAAAATAAAAAACAACATAGTCAAGTTTGTCATAGCAGTAATTCACTCCCTGGCACTCAATGTCTGTCTCAGTTACTTTTTTTATTGCTCTGAAGAGACACTATGACAAAAAAGCAACTTATAGAAGAAAGAATTTATTGGGACTTACAATTCCAGAGGGTTAGAGTCCATGACCATCACGGCAGGGAACATGGCAGCAGGCAGGCAGGCATGGCACCAGAGCGATAGCTGAGAGCTTACATTTGATCCATAAGCTTAAGGCAGCAAACTAGCTAGCAATGACATGGGCTTTCAAATCCTTAAAGTGCATCCTCAGTGGCAATCCTCCTCCAACAAGACCACACCTTCTAATCCTTCCCAAATAGTTCCACCACCTGGAGACTAAGCATTCAAATATATGAGCCTATTATAGGGGCCGTTCTCATTCAAACCACTACCACACCATAGAGAAAATTTATCTCTTCTAGCTCTCAGTTGTGGTCATCCAGGATATAAACATACAAGGAATAGGGATCTGTAATTCCTCTGGGACTTTGGCCACATGGCTCAAGCTAGGTATACATCATTCAAATCCAGTGACTTTTGCTTGCAGCTGAGTTGGGGATCCACCCACACCTTTTTCTTTACTTAGTTTCTCGAACTCCTCTGCACCATGGGCCTTCAGGTGAGGTGAGTTTGGAAATGTCTTCCACCCTTTTCTGTTACTATTTCAGTTATGTATTTTCTGAGTGGTTTCTGACCATTTCCCATACAGATCTGTGACACAGTTATTCTTGTTCATGCTCAATTCTGTTTCTTGTTCAACTTTAACCAAGGACCACAGTATTTTATAAGAAGATCTCAGGTTACACAATTTTAGGACTAAGTGTACAAACACTCTCCTGTCTTCCCACCCCTCTAGGTTCAGGAATATCGTGCTAACTCTTGATTATGGATATTTGTTCTTCTGTCCTACCTCCCCCAACCACACACACACACACACACACACACACACACACACACATACACACACACACAAATCCTTTTTCCTTCTGATGACTTTAGCTGTCCAAGACTGCACTGTTTTTCCCATTGCTGACACCTCTGGAAGTCCATAGCAAGTCTATTGTGTTGTCTGTTGTCAGTACTGTTGAATAGCACTGTGTCCTGAGCCTAAGTCCTTGTTCATTCAAGGAAAGCTCTCTTTCAATAGAGCTCCAGCCACAGGCCTCTGTCTCTTTTCATTAAGGTACCTGCTGCGGCTTCCAGCACTCTGCCTTTACCGGCTCACAGAAGAACACCCTATTTCAACAGAACTGTAGAAAGCCCAGTGTAGGGAAATCATTTCATTCCCCAAGCCTGTTGGAACCAGTTGCAGGCCATCTGAGTTCTATGAGGTACAGTAACGAATTCTTATCAGTTTGGATTGATGAGTGAGAAGCTGCATGCTGTCCTCCACGAAGCCCAATAATAACACAATTTCTGCTTGAGTTCATTTGGGAACAGCCCACTTCTAAAGAGAATGATGCCCCAAGGAGCATTTTGATCCTAACAATGGGGTAATTGTCCTCTAGAGATACAGCCATTCCTGTGTTGCCAGATTTTTTGAGCTATTTGAGCAATAACTCTATTCTGGGTGACTGTAATAATTTATTAGGCCAGTCACTTAGATGATACAATTTTATACAAGCAAAAAAAAAATTATACAAGGCTCTGGACCAGTCTTTGGCAATCAGAGGCATTTATTTTAACCTAAATAACAAATATTCCAGAGCAGAACTTTTAGGTATCAGATTAGCAGTAGAAGAAATGTTTTGTGTAGGAAGGCCCCACTAGCTAAGCATTCTTGTTTTGTGTATGACCGATACAATCCTCCAGAATTTTCTACCATGTCCAAACAGATTGGAATGACTTTCTTTTAACAACTGGAAGTGAATAAAATATGGTTATTTCCAACTTCCTTTGTTCCTTTATTTATTCAATCATATAATCAGCAAATATTTGTTTACTTGGGGACTAAGGATTCAAGCGGTACATATGCGATGAACACGGCTTTCAAGCAGTTTGGAGCGCACTGGGAAGCAAGGCCTTTGAGCAGTGCAGTCACTTATGCTACTGTTATCCATGGGTAAAGTGCCGTGGGAACATAGAGACAAGAACATGTTCTGCTTGCAGAGTCACAAAGAACGTTGTGGAGGAGACTGTTTGAAGCGTAAGAACTTTGCCAACAGATCAGGTAAAAGGCACGGCATCACAGATAGGCATTTGGGGCACAGGCAGGTGATAAGCTATGTTGGTTTGACTAGGCCTGAGTGATCTTAGGGAATCCAATAGTTTCACTGTCCCAGGCAAACCAAGATAGACTATTACCCTAGGGAGGGAGAAACCATATTTTATTCATTCCAATTGTTATACACACACACACACACACACACATTTAAAGTGATTTTATTGCTCACATACTCAAGAGAGTTTATACTACTGGAGAAGAGGATGTGGGGAACTTATATTTCCAAGTGGGCTTAGCCTTACACTAAAGTTACTGCTCTTACACTAAGGACCCAAATGCTCTTTATCCGGATCAGGCAGAATTTGGTATCCTTATCCTTTCTGTTCCCCTCAAGATGATTAGAGATCCTCGGGGAGCTCCGGGGCAAGGCCTTTGAATTTAAGAATCCTCAAGGTTGTATTGCCAGTTACAAAACAGATCTGTGAGTCCCTAAGGATTACACCTCTTTCAGAGAGAGTCAGGCCTTTCTCGTTCAGTTGTAAATCTGATCTTTCATATTGTCAAATGTCAATTTGAGTCAGGTGAAGAGCCTATGTAGGGCAGAGCTGACTGGGGCAGGCCCTTCTCAGAAGCAGACATGTTACCCATGGTGGCAGGGGTCTGGCAGCAAAGAGAACGGAATCTCTTTTTATACTTACATCAAATGGAAATGCCGGGCTACATATTCTTCACTGTTTACAGGACTCCTTTTAACCAGCGTGTCAAAATACATAAAGTTGTTTGTCTTATTTGAGCTTGCCATATTTCTACTTCATTTGGAAAGCTGCTATGGTTTGAAACACTGTATTGATAAGCTGGTTTGCACCATGAGGGTGAAATTTAACTCACTTAAATGAGAAGTTAAATTCATTGACTATGTTAATCTATAAGCCAGTTTTCATCATCAAAGTTCTAGCATAAATTATATTTATGATACCATAAAGAACTTGGTAACATGTCATATCACCACTCCATAATCATAATTTTTTGTGCAAAATCATTTCCACATTTGTTCTCAATTTGGCCATCTTACCCCTGAAAAATAAATGTCTCCATAGCTAGCATCACCACTTCTCAGGAATTCCTGGAATAAGTGATAATTTAATCCCCTGACCTCTTTGATTTTCACAGTCTTAATGATGATTTACATGACGTTACCATCTTTAATGCTTTTGTGCATACATTGCCTTTCATTCTATGCAGTGGTACATGATGGAATGTGAGTTGGGGCACTAGCCCCTTCAACTGGTAATCTGTGATGGCTATTCTAGGCCGTCAACTAGTAATCCGTGATGGCTATTCTAGTTCGTCAACTAGTAATCTGTGATGGCTATTCTAGGCCATCAACTAGTAATCTGTGATGGCTATTCTAGGCCGTCAACTAGTAATCTGTGATGGCTATTCTAGGCCGTCAACTAGTAATCCGTGATGGCTATTCTAGGCCGTCAACTAGTAATCTGTGATGGCTATTCTAGGCCGTCAACTAGTAATCTGTGATGGCTATTCTAGGCCGTCAACTAGTAATCCATGATGGCTATTCTAGGCCGTCAACTAGTAATCTGTGATGGCTATTCTAG
>JAQHUG010000062.1:5294329-5307785 GCA_028555095.1 Dicrostonyx torquatus
AAAAAAAAAAAAAAAAAAAGAACAGAAAAGAAAAAAGAAAAAGAAAACAAACATGACTTTTATCCCAGTACTAGGGAGGCAGAGATAGGTGGAACTTTGAGTTCAAGGCCAGCCTGGTCTACAGAGCCAGTTCCAGGGCTACACAGAGAAAACCTTTCTCAAAAAGCCAAGAGAAAGGAGAGAGAAAAAAATTGAAAAAGGCACTAGATATCATCCTCCGGCCTATACCTGTGCAGACACAATTGAACCTGCACACACATGTGTACAGATGTGAACAGGTACACATAAACTACACACACAAACAAGTAGGAATATTCATCTTCTAAATAGCATGAGTGATAAGTTAAAATAGTATTGATAATCACCGTGTTTTACTTGCTGGGTCATCATGGACACAGGTGATGTTTGATGATGTCAATTCAATTTCTGCACCTGAAAGGGACTAAATGGGAAGCCACAGGCCACTGCAAGATTGAAGCCGCACATGAGTACAAGTAGAAAGAGCATGCTCATGGTTATTTTGCATGACATTGCAACATAAAGTCACCTATACAGCTCATATTTGAGAATTAGTTTACAGGTTTTCTTTTTTAAAAATTTATTTATTTATTTATTTTTAACATGCAAATCCCAGTTCCCCCTCCCTCCTCTCTTCCTGCTCCTCCCCCTTCCTCCCACCCCAGCCCCCTACTCTTTCCTGAGAGAGGTTAAGGCCTCCCCTGGGAAGTCAACTGTTCCCACTGCCAGTGGTCCCATATACTGCCCAAGTCACACCACTGTCACCTGTATTCAGGGTGCCTAATTCACTCCTCTGCAGGTTCCCCAGTTGGCAGTCCAGTCAGTGATCTACTCGCTCGGGTCAGGTGATTCTATGGGATTCCCCATCTTGACCACTTTGTTCATATTATCGCTCTTTCCTCTCTTATCCTGGAGCTCAGCCCAGTGGTTAGTTGTAGATCTCTGCATCTGCTTCATCCATTTCTGCAAGAGGGTTCTCTCTGAGGTTGTGGACTGTAGGCTGGTTATCCTTTGCTTTGTATCTGGTATCCACTTATGAGTGAGTACATACTTTGTCTTTCTGGGTCTGGATATCATCACTCAATATGGTTTTTTTTTTTTCTATTTCCGTCCATTTGCCTACAAATCTAAAGATGTCATTGTCTTTTTTTTTTTTTTTTACTGCCAAATAGTACTCTGTTGTATAAATGCAACACATTTTCTTTATCCATTCTTCAGTTGAGGGGCATTTAGGTTGTTACCAGGTCCTGGCTTTTATGAATAATGCTGCAATGAACATAGTTGAGCAACTTGTGCTGTGATTGCGCCTCTTTTGGGTATATGCTCAAAAGTGGTATTGCTGGGTCTTGAGGTACATTGACTCCTAATTTTCTGAGAAACAGCCGTACTGAGTTCCACAGTAGCTGTACAAATTTGCACTCCCACTAGCAATGGAGGAGTGTTCCCCTTTACTTCACATCCTCTCCAGCATAAGCTGTCATCCGTGTTTTGAATCTTAGCTATTCTGATTGGTGTAAGTTGATATCTTTTTGATTTGCATTTCCCCGGTGACTAAGGATATTGAATATTTCCTTAAGTGTCTTTTGGTTACTTGAGATTCTTTCTGTTGAGAATTCTCTGTTTAGATCTGCACCCCACTTTTAAGTTGGATTTTTTGGTAGTTTGATGTCTAATTTCTTAAGTTCTTTGTATATTTTAGAGATCAGCCCTCTGCCAGGTGTGGGGTTGGTATAGATATTTTCTCATTCTGTACGCAGCCATTTTGTCTTGTTGACTGTGTCCTTTGCTTTACGGAAGCTGCTACTGATGTTTTAATTAGGAATGATCTCCTGTGCCAGTGCATTTAAGTGTACTCCCCACTTTCTCTTCTATGAGATTCAGTGTGAGTGGATTTATGTTGAGGTCTTTGTTCCATTTGGACTTGAGTTTTGTGCTTGGGGATAGATCTGGATCTACTTGTATTCTTCTACATGTCAACATTCAGTTTTGCCAGCACCATTTTCTGAAGATGCTTTCTTTTTTCCATTTTTTATTTTTTTCTTTGTCAAAAATCAGGTGCTTGTAGGTGTGTGGGTTAATATCAGGATCTTAGATCCAATTCCATTGATCTACCTGTCTGTTTTAATGCCAATACTAAGCTGTTTGCATTACTCTATAATAGAGCATGAAGTCAAGGATGGCGATGCTTCCAGATGTTCCTTTAATGCACAGGAGTGTTTTGGCTATCCTGAGTTTTTTGTTTCTCCATATGAAATTTAGTATTGTTCTTCTGTGAAGAATTGTACTGGGATTTTGATGAGCATTGCATTAAATCCATAGATTGCTGGTAAGATTGTCATCTATGAAGAATTGTGATAGAATTTTGAAAGGTTGAATCTGTAGATTGCTTTCAGTAATACTGCCATTTTTTACTACGCTAATCCTACATATTCATGAGCATGAGAGATCTTCCCATTTTCTGATGTCCTCTTCAGTTTCTTTCTTCAAAGACTTAAAGTTCTTGTCATATAGGTCTTTCACTTGTTTGGTTAGAATTACCCCAAGATATTTTATGTTGTTTGTGACTTTTATGAAGGTTGATGTTTCTCTGATTTCCATCTCAGCCTGTTTACCATCTGTGTATGGGAGGGCTACTGATCTTTTTGAGTTAATATTATATCCTGTCACATTACTGAAGGTGTTTATCAGCTGCAGGGAGAATTTTTGGGGGTTGCTTTGTTGTCCAGGACCAGATGACTTTAGAGCAGAATTCTACCAGAATTTCAAAGAAGACCTAATACTGATACTCCTCAAATTGTTCCACACAATAGAAGCAGAAGGAACACTGCCAAACTCTTTTTAGGAGCTACAGTTACACTGATACCCAAACCAAACAAAGATGCAACTAAGAAAAAGAACTACAGGCCAATCTCCCTCATGAACATTGATGCAAAATTACTCAATAAAATACTGGCAAACTGAATCCAAGAAAACATCAGAAGCATCATCCACCATGACCAAGTAGACTTAATTTCAGAGATGCAGGGATGGTTCAACATGCAAAAATCCATCAATGTAGTCTACAATATAAACAAGCTGAAAGAAAAAAACCATATGATCCTTTCATTAGATGCTGAAAAAAAAAACCTTCAACAAAATCCAGTACCCCTTCTTGATATAGGTCTTGTGTTGTAATAGGCAGGTCGTTTGTTGGTTCCCAGCTGCTTAACCCCGAAATAATCAGACAGAAACTATATTATTTAAATCACTGCTTGGCCCATTAGCTCTAGCTTCTTATTGGCTAACTCTTACATCTTAATTTAACCCATCTCCATTGATCTATGCATCACCATGAGGTCATGGCCTACCAGCAAAGTTTCAGCATATCTGTCTCCAGCGGCAGCTCCATGGCATCTCCTTGACTCTGCCTCCTTTCTCCCAGCATTTCATTTAGTTTTCCCTGCCTAACTCTGTTCCCCTATAGCTTTGCTATAGACCCAAAGTGTTACTTTATTAACCAATGATATTCACAGCATACAGCAGGGAATTCCACATTAGTCTTGGAGAGATCAGGAACCAGAACATTCCTAAACATAATAAAGGCAACATGCAGCAAACCAACATCAAACTAAATGGAAAAAAACTCAAAGCGATTCCACTGAAATCAGGAACAAAAGAAGACCATGCACTCTCTTCATATTTATTCACTGTATTGCTCAAAGTCCTAGCTAGAGCAATACATTTACAGCTTTTCATTGGGCTTCTGTCACAGCTATCCTGGGCCACATGTGCCCCATGGACCACAGGTTGTACACACCTGTCCTTTTCTCTTTTAGGTACTTTGCTTCCTAATCTACCAATAGGTTTGCCTAATTATGGGCTCTTTAGAGTGAAAATTTCAAGATGTACTTTCTGGAACAAATTAGACCTCATTTGCTCTTCAAAACAAATGCAAGCTTGGATGAGCCTCCATGTAGAATGAAGAATCGAGAGAGAATGTTACTAAGTTTTCTTCCTATCTTTCCTTCTCTCCTCAAGCCTCCCTCTTCTCACTCCTTCCTCTCTCCCAGTCTGTCTTTCTTCAGAACCGAGTACTTGCTAATTCTTTTCTCCTCAGGAAGCAGCAGCCCAGCTGATCTGATCTAAGGAAGCACTTTGTGGGGTCTGGAATCAGAGAGGCAGAGATTGGCCGACCAACCATGAAAGTTCACTCAGCATCTCAGGGGAAGCATCTAACGCTGTAATAACAACAATCACAACAGTATTTTGCTTCTTCTCAAGTGTCCAAGAGCTTCACCCACATTAGCTAATCTGGTCTACAAACCAGACGCAATCATATCCTGCCTGCAGCTAATTTCCGAAAGTTATCAGGACACAACAATTCAATTGTGCTACAGCATTCATCGTGACTCCTTTTCAGTTCTGGTGCCCTGTCTCTTGTTTGAATGAATCTTAATGTCTATGAAATATGCATTTTCTATCTTTAAAAATACTTTCATGTTATGTGTATGGGTGTTTTGCCTGTATGAGTACTTGGGTACCACATGCTTCCCTGGTGCCTGTAGAGGCCAGATGAGGGTGTTGGATCACCGGAATTGGAGTTACAGGTGGTTGTGAGCCACTATGTGGGTGCTGGGAATTCAGCTTGAGTCCTCTAGAAGAGAAGCCAGTGCCCTTAGTTGAGCCACCTTTGTAGCCCCTTCCCCCTTTAAAATTTAAATGTAAGAATAGAAGTGGAGTCTCTTAATTCCAATACCACACTTCACACCTGGGGACTAGAGACGTGGCTTGCTGTTTAAAAGCACTTGCTGCTCTTTCCAAACACCAGAGTTTCCTTCTGTTGAGTAGCACACACTCTCCTATATTAAATACAGAGGATCTGCTGCCACCATCTGGCTTCTATGGGACTTGCACATGTTTACACACACACACACACACACACACACAAATAAAAAAAACACATCTAGACACTATATTTTCAGAAGAATTTCCCAGGCTCCCCTCAACAACTGTGTGAACAGTTCAAAGAGAATTGGAACCATACAGAAGTGTAACCATGCCAAATAATTTCAGATGTGGTAGGAGCTGGGGTTTGGTCTTAGGTCCTATAAGTGGAAGCCACTGACCAGCGACCTACAGAGCACATAAGTGTCTATCATCTCAGAGGTGAGGCACATATTTCGTGGGGAAAGACAAAGAGAGTGGTCTACTGATATCCTGTCCATCTTCCAAAGCAGAGGCCGTGGGTACTGTCATCATCGAGAGGCCCTCATTACAGTATTCTACCCTGAGCTGAGTTGCTGCATAGTTATTTATGGACTTTTTCTGGCTTTTATGCTGTGAAAAGGATAAACTAAAACTTGAGGCTGTTTCCTCTACAACAAGCAAAGTACTGAGCAGCTGTGGGCTCACCAGTGAGCTGCCACTGGCACACCCTGCACCTCCCACAGCGGGCACAACCTTTTCCAAGTATTCCAGTATTCTCTTGTCTCCTCTGGACTCTTATTATCCCAAGTCCACCACGCCCTTAAATAACTTCTGTCTTCTACAAAGAAACTGCAGAGTTTATCTTTAGATGCCCATATATCATTTCTACTCAGGAAGATACAGGTGAAGGAGCAAGGAGATACAAGTTCTGTGCCCTAGTATCTAATACCTGGGATCTTCTTCCACCTCTTGTCATGTACAGCTGTGAGACCTGGCCAGCTTGCGTCACATCTTGGAGCTTGTTGCTTTGTGGAGCAAAGAACCACAGCAATGACTGCCATAAAAGGGTGCTGTGCAGTTCAGCTGGGGACACGGATGAGACTGGGGACGTGCTCATCACTGTCACTTGGGGACTAAAGTTAATGGGGCAGACATTATCTCCAAGGTTTCCAGCTGGGTGAGCCAAAAGGAAAAGAGCTCTGAAGGGTGTCTCCTTAGCACCCTGGGTGGGTGGCAGGGCCACCCATCCTGATTGGCTAGAACTAGTCGAGTGGTACCATCCAACAGCAAAGGTCTGGACAGTACCCTTCTCATGGTGCCAGGAAAGCAGAGGGCTGGGGATATTTGGAATGCTATCCAGCATGCTAAGTACTTAGCACCACGGCTGGCAATGCCCAGAGCATGCACTTCATGCTCACTACACACTGGTTCAGATCTGCTATTTACAAAGCATCATATAGGTATTGCTTTAATCTATTTAGAAGTGTTGCTGGATAGTAACTCATTGGTGTATTATATGCTCTCTTTTAGAAGTCCCTAACCCTAACTTTAGCCTTTAACAGAAGATTCCTTTGTTTGTTTTGTTTGTTTCTGTTTTCTGTTTTTTGAGACAGGATTTCCCTGTGTAGCCCGTAGCTGTTCTGAAACTAGCTCTGTAGACCAGGCTGTCCTCAAACTCATGGAGATCCGCCTGCCTCTGCCTCCCAAATGCTGGAATTAAAGGCGTGCTCCATCACCATTCAGCCAGAAGAATCTTAAATATATGATGTTAAAACTCAAGGAAAGCACCTTGGCCAGAGGTTGGAAAGACTGAGGGGATTTTCTGGAGAAGGAACCACCTGAAATGGGTTGAAACATCCGAGCACTTGGTTAAGCAACAGCCAGGGAGTATTTTAACACGTAGCACAGTGTTGTTTACAGTTTTCCAGCCTGTGGGTGCTTTTAGGATTTGCCCATTTGTTTGTTGATTTGCTGAATTACCTAATAGCTGTTTACCAAGTGTGTATATGTGCTAGGCACTTGGGTATTATCACTGAAGCAGATGGAGATGTTGGTCTTGGTAAAGCTTGAGTTTTAGTAAGAGTAGAATAGTGCTGGGCGGTGTGGCACATGCCTTTAATCCCAGCACTCAGGAGGCAGAAGCAGGCAGATCTCTGTAAGTTGAGGCCAGCCTGGTCTACAAGAGCTAGTTCTAGGACAGGCTTCGAAAACTGCAGAGTAACCCATCTCAAAAAACCAAAAGAAAAAGAAGGAAAGAGTTAAATAGTAGGAAGACTAGGAGATGAGGTGTTAGCGACTGATTGGCCCTCATTCTTCTGTTGTTTCACCACTGTCTTTGGAGCAGGCAATATAACAAGTGTCTATGAGGATGTGCTGCAGAGTTAGTTGGCCTGGGTTTGAGTGTCTGCCTTGTCCCTTCATTATGGTGACGTGCAAGTTACTTTAGTTTGAAGCATCTGTGTCGCCATCTACAGGTGCGTAAATAGGGGTGGAAAATTTATAGCAATCTTGGAGTGGACAGAGTTTACTATGAAGAGCACTGCAGCCAGAGCCTGACATGCTGTAAACCATTTTGGATGTTAGCCCTCTTGTCAGGGAAGGCTTTCCGTCTCTTGGATTACGCACCGTCACCGGTTGCTGGTGAGTCCTGAGATCCTCTCAGGTTCCTAGGCTCTTCTCCCTACAAGGTCTTTGAGGAAATTCACAGTGATCCTGTGGACTCTGGCATGCCATTTGTTCCATGGTATTCTTCATGATCTGCCCCCAGCACAGCTTATCTTCTTCCAGAGAAGGTTAACGTGGCATCCTCTGCCTCTGCCGGATTTCTGTTTGCCACACTGGTGGGTTTTGTGCTTTCCTGGAACTTGGTGCACCACTTCGATACACTTCCCTGATTAAAAACACTCTCTCCATAAACTTCAACACTGGCAAGGGATCTCTGCCACAGAAACTCCCAAGAATAAAGTTGCAGGCCTCTCTGTGTGGAGAGCAAGTATCTGGGAAAGCAGCCACTTTAACGAAGGCTGTACCAACTCATAGATGCTCCCAGATGACCCTCCCTGCCGCCTTGCCATAGATGCCATAGTGTCCTCATACATGACCTTGTAGAACACACCTTCCCACACTGTGGACTGGGAGTCTCTGTCTTCCTCACGTTCATACGCTGAAACTGAAGCCCCTCAGAGTGATGGGATTGGTGGGTGGAACGGTTGGGGTGTGATTAGATCATGAGGGTGGAGCCCTCATAAGTGGGATTAGTGCCCTTGTAGAAGAGGCCAGGGTTTGTTTGCTCCTTCTGCCATGTGGGGACATAGCAAGAAGACAGCTGTACATACAGAAGTGGGTCCTCAGCAGACACTGAACCCCCAGCACCCCAGTCCTGTTTTACAGGCTCTGGAACTGTGAGGATGAACTTTGGTCATCCTGCCACATCCGACCTGATAGTATAGTGTCAGCTGTCACCGGTGCAGATAACTATCCAGGGCTCACACTGGCATGGCAGGGGGATGTAGAAAAGAAAATGAAACCAGCTAGTGATCCTATGGCAAGCATATAGATGTCGGCCCTATCTTCCGTCCTGTGGGTCAGATGGCACGGTGTCTCACATAGAATGTACTGATCACTAATGGTACTCAGCTTCCCTTCTCAAACAAGGTGGTAAACTCCTGAGTAAATCAGAGTGGGACACCTCACGTGTGGAGGGTCAGCATCTAATTAGGCGAGACCATCTAGATGAGTGCCAACGCCAACTCTCACCAGTAGGAAACCAACTGAACTCAGCAGATCTCAGTTCCTCCTCCATAAAATGAAAACCTAAGTTTTGATGAATAAGTAACAACCCGTGCCTTTATTTGACTTGCTGATGGTGACTACTTATCTCACAGTAAGGGATATGTATATTGATCTGACTGAGTCAACAGTGCTTTAATTCAAGAGAGTAACAACTTGATATCATGTTGAGAGATGAGAAGGGGAAGGAAAGGAAGAGGGAAGGGGAAGAAGGGAGAGAGAATGACTAGTGTTGACACCAAGTCAAGGTAAACCCCAACTCTCGGTGGATATAGATAGCCTCAGTGTCTTCTCCAGGTTTCCTATACTCTTGTGAGCTACTCACGTGTCTGCACAAGACCTTATGTTTATATAGTTGGAAAGGAATACATGCGCTGTGGTCATTGTTGCTATTTGTAATTGTACAAAGCATGCTGAGCAGGAAGCCTACCCGGGAAGGCTGCACACACCACCTGCTGCCCTCACCCCTCTGCTCCTTGGTTCTGATCCAACCACTTGCTTAGCTGTGCTCCTTCACGTGAGAGCCCCATCTCCTGTGCTACCCACTTCCTCAAGCCCTTATCTAAGAAGCCCTTCCCAAACAAGCCCCTACTGTCTGACTCTGCCCTCCGCAGCTCCCAGATGGGTGATGTCTTTCTCCTAGTGCCCGGGAGTGACCTGGCACTGTGACTTGTCATCCCCTAGAGCCCTCACCATGAACCCAGGATGTGTTCTCCAGAACAGAAGCCTAACCCTTTCCATCCCTGAATCCCAGGCCACCTGACACTATAGATGTGTGTTGGATGCAGAGAAGGTGAAGGAAGCTGTGTGGAGGAAGGGTAGAATGACCCCCAGTTTCAGTCTCCTGGCACAGCCAAATACGAGCCCAAGAAATGGGGCTCCTCAGACACAGTTTGGATGGCTTCTTTTTCACACCTAGCATTTGGGGCTTGGTGTGATTCCCAGGGCGGTTGGTGACATTAATATGGGACAGGTGCCACATCTGCTGGCATCACTCTCCCATGGCTCTCTACTCACAAAAGCTCTGCCCTCCGGTTAGCTCTCACAGCTCCAAGACTGAAGCAACAGCACCACCCGCTGGCCTCAGTGCCACAGCGTGTGGCTTGGGTGATCTTGGGTGCCCTCTTGTGGACCTTTGGAAGATGAGGCACAGGGTGACTTGGTGACGGGAGAACCTCCCCTGGGATGTCTGACTTTGCGGACTGACCTGACGTAACAGAAAGCATAAAGATTAAGGCTTTGCTACAACTTCAGTGCGGAGGGTCAGAGGCGGGTTTCCAGGCACACTCCTCCAGGCGGCAGATACAGCAGGAGAAACGGTGTTGATGGAGAGTAAAGAGCCGTGGAGCATGAGAAGGAGGAGCTGGGGGTGAAAACACTTGGGAAAAAAGGGAAGGAGCTGTTGAGGAAAGTTCAGAAGGGGCTGTTGTTCTGTCCTATGCTGGAGCCACTAATGCCAGCAAGAAGCAGCAGGATGGAGCACAAAGCCTTTCTCCAGGATGCGTCCGTGGCATGTTCGGTTCCCCCTTCCTGAACTGATGGGCCGGCCCTCTGTGCTATTGGCAATAATTAGCTGTCCCTGGCTAGGGCTCAGCCTCAGCTCCTGTGTCAACCATATAAGAATCTCAGTGTCTTGGGAACGTGAGGTAGGCTTGAAATATACTTCCCTGAAAGGCTTATTTTGTTTGGGGACAAGTCTCATACCCATCTGTCCTGCCAAGAAGCGACTGTTGGTGTCCATTGCTGTCAAACACAGTCTTCCCAGGAAAGTGGCAGGCAGCTGCCCTTGAAGGCCTGCTGCAAGAGAAGGTCTTGCCTTGGTAGGACTTCAAAACAACAACAGAAACACTAGGGGATGACTGTTGGCTGTGCAGCTGAGCCAGTCATGCTCAGGGTTCCCTGAATAGGGCTCTGCTACCTGTAGTGTCCCCGCCAGCATCTCATAGGTGCCTGGGGAGACCAAATAGAGACCAATGGCCACAAGTACAACTTAGTTTGGGACATATGTTTGGCTTTCCCCTTTATTCTGAATGCACACAGTCCTCTGAGGTCCTACGAAACAGGAAGTAAGGAAGAACAATGAAACAGTATCCTGGCAGTATTTGTCTACAGAAGGCATAACTTTACCAGAAACAGAAGCATACTATATGTTTAAAAACTACACAGATTATATATTTTAAGTGTTCTCATTGCAAAAGGTAATGTTAGGGATAATATATATATATATAATATATATATTAAATATCAAAATTTATCTGGTTATCAATTCATACACATATCATAATGTAATGCTTTATCCCTTAAACACTAATTTTAATTTCCAGTGTAAAAGTTTGCAAAATGTAGCACGACAGACTTTATGTCAATATGACATGCTCTCATTTAAATCAGCTGCCGGTAAGTATTGTGAAGGGAAACTCGGCAGGTCAGTATCACAGGCATGAAGGATGCTATCTGTTAGACAGAATGGCTAGGGCAGTGGTCTCTGAGAAGGTGGCAGTGAGGTAGAAACAGCAGAGTGGGGGAATGAGCCACCAGACATCCAGGCAAGATGATTCTGGATAAAAGATTGATTCAGGGGTGTGCTTAGTGTGCTTGAAGAATATAAAGAAACTGGGGAGAGCTGGGGAGTGAGGCTATATCCAGATGTCAGTCTCAGACTTTGATGCTAAGAAGCAAATAGTCACCGAGGTGCAGAAGCATCTCTGAATCGGTGTAGTGAGCCAGCTCGGCTCTGAGAATCCTTGTGTCCCTCGTCTGTACTGGAGGATGACCTAAAGGGCATGCACTAACTATATCTAGAGGCACTGACAGTGGTGGAAGGTGTGAGCTAAGCATCCAATGCATTTTCAAGGACTGGGGACTTACTACTCAGAGGTGGCATCTGTCTAGCACCTGTGAGATCCTTTCGGGAGCGGGAGAGGGTGGCACATGAAAGTACTAGTTCTGAAGGAGTTCTGGAGATGGGGAGGAGTCTGGGGTACTCAAGCACGTCTGGATAAGCGCGGGGGGGTGTGTTTAAGCTGAATCTTGTGAAAAGAGCTCATGAAGTTAAGGAAGGGAAGAGGGGGTGTGGTCTAGTTGACAAATAAGCTAAACTGTCTCCTAACAGAGTAATGGGACCCAAAGGTAGGGGAGCAGACTAAGGAGGAAGGAAGCAGGAAGGTCCCCTCTTTCCAAAGGCAGATAAGAAAGAAGCTTTGCCCCTTAATTTGAAGTCGCATCTGGGGTCAAAATGACCAGGACTCTGATGCTATTATTTGAAGAGAGGGCAATGGGTTCCCCAGAGGCTTCATCGTATCCAAGTGCTGAAAGGGATGGTTACCTCATAGGCCAGGGGACCTACTTGCCCTTGAGTCAAGCAACCCTGTCCCTGGGGCTTTCTGGTGAAGGATGGAGGCTTAACATTATCTGAGTGCATGTCTTTCACCATGTGAATGGCTGTCTTTGCATTCTGTCCAAGACTTCAGGTGACACGGGATCTTACGACCAGGGATCATCTGACAACCGATGTGGCTACCATAAATGAGTATGCCCCCATCCTATCTCCACTCACAGGAATGATGATATGCAAAATTTCAACTCCTTAGAGCACAAATGGAAGGTATGGGCATCGGACTGTGTTCCCCGAGAACTGTGGATGTGGTAAGTGTCCACGGTTGAGTGCTAGGCCATGTCTGCCAGCAGCACTCTGGTGTCCACCTGATGCCACCATCTATGAGATAATGTCTCTCCATTTTGGGATGGTGACATAGTTACATCAGATCTCAGTGGCCAGTGCTCACATTCCAGTTGAGACTCGTGTGACAGCAGAGAAACCTGAGCTCAGAAGGACATTCTCAGGCTCAAGAATCACAAACCCGACAAGGAAAGGAGTCTGATCAGAAAACATCATTTGGGTTATTTTAATGCCTGGATTTGAACCGCCTTTACTCGGAGCCCCTCTGCCGCAGGGCTTTGGTGCCAGGTGACACTGGCAAATGACTTGAGAGCAAGGTTACATTTAATGGCAGCTCACCGCAAGGTGTACAGACACTGCTGGGAGCAGAAGCCTGGCTTGGCTTGGTTTTCTGTGTTCAGTGTGGGGCTGACAATGGGCATGGCCCACACTCTGGGTTTTTGCAACAGATGGCAATGCTGTGATGTAAGGAGAATAAACCCCTCGCTAGTGTCTAGGTCCTGAACACACACACACACACACACACACACACACACACACACACACCCGCCGCCGAGCTTAGGCACTAGGGTACTGAATGCATCTAGGCATGGTCTTTGATCACTCTAAACTTGCCCACAGAGAGAGGGGCTACTACCTTCTTTGAGAGGTCTCTGTCAATCCATCAGTCAATTCTCAGAGCAGGAAGTACGCATGTGCCTGCTATCCACCAAGCATTTTGTCAGGTGCAGTAAAAGGGAGAGCTTCTGTACCCCATGTGGTCTATATCCTCAGGGAGAGCACACTTATGGAATGGAGACAAGAGACATGCTCAGGAAAAGACAAACCCTCAAAAATTCAAATAGTTTGCAGCTTTGCAACGGAAACATGGCCTGAGAAAATGTCAGGGACAGGGCCAACAGCACACAACTGTAGCAATGAGTTACAAGACTCCTTCCCCAGAGACGTGGGACAGTCTATGTGACGTGGGATTCCCCAGTGTAGGCTATGAATACGTTTTATTGCCATTTGTTAATAAACAACTTGCTTTTGGTCAATGGTTTAACAGAGTAAAGCCAGGCAGGAAATCCGAACAGAGACATAGGGAGAGAGATTAGGCAGAGTCAGAGAGACTCCATGTAGCCACTGCAGGAGACAGACTACAGACAAAACGTTACCAGTAGACCACAACCACATGGTGATACACAGATTAATAGAAATGGATTAATTTAAGATATAAGAGCTAGCTAGAGCTATAAGCTTAATGTCCTTTGTTAATGGCTAAGGTCCACTAATGAGTGAGTA